>JAYESA010000014.1:155943187-156055687 GCA_036927795.1 Iris macrosiphon
TTTCTAAATTGCAAATAGGTCCCAAAATTGGTATTTTGCGTAATTACGCAATTTGTCTGATAAAATACCCTGTTCCCAGAAAATACTAAAATGCTCAGAATTGAGAGAGAAAAGCTGTGGGAGGGTCCTGAGGGGGTGGGGGTGAGTCTGGGCAGGGGCAGGGCCTGGTTTCTTGGTGATACGGGTCATCGTATTTATTATTTAATAAATACTGCGCACGGTGTTCTCTAATTATTTAGAGGTAGGTAGGGCCATAATTTTACTACGGTGTCAATATACTAATTGTAGTATATTCAAAGTAGAATATTATCTTATTTTTGTTTAGGTAAAACAGGTGCCTGTTGGTCCTCAATCTCTAGGGGTACAGAGATGGGCAAAGAGCAAGAAATAAAATAGAAAATAAATACGGACTTTTGTAACGATATTTGTGCGTCTCAAACGAGGCTCAAAATAAAGCATCTGGGAGTTGCATAAAATTCTGGAAAATAGTCTAACATGTCTAGCTCAGGTATGTGAATTTTGTTTGGGAATTACAGCTAGTGTAATGTCCTAAATAATTGTGTGAGGGACAGGTGCACAAATCAATAGGATATGTAAACAAAATAAATTTAAAAAGTTGCAGTAATTCTAATTAGCTAAAAATAATCCTAAATTACTGAAATCTGGTCGAGGGAGTTTACAATCTACCCTCCTTAGAATATTTCGTCCTCGAAATAAAAACAGACATATAATGAGAATGAAAGATTGTTTTGAAATATTAGGACATACCCTGGTTTGAAAATAGATGGGGGAAACGCTGTCGAATATCCTCCTCTCGTTCCCAGGTTGATTCACCTGGTGCAAGATGTCTCCATGCAACACGAACTAGAGGAATAGTTTGGCCTCGCAACACCTTCTTGCTACAATCTAGGATCTCTACGGGCTCCTCCTGGTACGATAGGCTTGGGCCGACGGTGATCTCTGAATGGTACAGTACATGACTCGGGTCTGGAATGTATCTTCTAAGCTGAGATACGTGGAAGACGTCATGCACTCCTTCCAAGGTCTGAGGTAGAGCTAGCTTGTAGGCAACTTCTCCGATGCGTTCTAATACATCGAAGGGTCCAATGTACCTTGGACTCAGTTTTCCTCTTCCTCCAAATCTGATAGTACCTTGGGTGGGTGAGATTTTTAAGAAAACATGCTCTCCCACTTGGAACTCTAGAGGTCGTCGATGTACGTTGGCCCAGTGCTTCTGTCTGTCCTGTGCATCTCGTAGGTGTCCTTGTATCTTCTTTACCTTCTCCACCGTACGGACAACCAATTCTGGTCCCAAGATCTGTCTTTCGCCAACATCGCTCCACCATACTGGGGAACGACATTTTCTGCCATACAAAGCTTCAAAGGGAGCCATTTGAATGCTTGCTTGATAGCTATTGTTGTAGGAAAACTCCACTAGGTGCAAATGATCTTCCCATGATCCACTGAAATCAAGCATGCAGGCTCTCAGCATTTCTTCAAGTGTCTGGATGGTGCGTTCTGATTTGCCATCTGTCTGCGGGTGGTACGAGGTGCTGAACTTAAGGCGGGTACCAAGACTTTCTTGCATACTTCGCCAAAAGTAAGATATAAACCTCGTATCTCTGTCAGACACTATGCTGACTGGTACTCCGTGCAGACGCACTATCTCCGTCATGTACATGTCCGCCAAGACTTCGGTAGATTATCCGACTCTGAAAGGTAAGAAGTGAGCAGCCTTTGTGAGTCTATCTATGATCACCCATACAACATTACGACCACTGGGACTTCTTGGGAAGCCCGTAACAAAGTTCATCGTAATGTGTTCCCATTTCCACTCGGGTATTGGGAGGGGTTGAAGTAGACCTGCTGATCTCTGATGTTCAGCCTTGACTTGCTGACACACCAGGCATTTAGCCACAAAGCGTGCTATCTCTCGCTTCATTCCATTCCACCAGTAGTATTGTCGTAGATCTCTGTACATCTTTGTGCCTCCAGGATGTATAGAGTATGTTGAGCTGTGAGCTTCTGACATCAGCTCCTCACGAAGTTCTCCATTTGGAACATAAAGACGTTCTCCACATCTTAGAGTCCCATCTTCGTGTATGCGACATCCTGTCTGGATTCCAGCCTCTGTTCTTTGTCGAAGCCTCTGAAATCTTGCATCTGTTGGTAGTGCAGCCTTGATTCTTTCGACCAATGTTGATTGTAGCTGGTAGTTTGATAATTGGCCGTCAATTCTTGGCATAATGACCTTTATTCCCAACTTTTCTAGATCTCTCAATAGACCTGGTTGGGTGATCATAAAGAATGCCGAGGGTCTTCTGCTTAGTGCATCAGCTACTACATTAGCCTTTCCTGGATGGTATTGCAGATCGATCTCGAAATCTGTCATCACTTCGAGCCATCGTCTTTGTCTTAGGTTCAGGTCCTTCTGAGTGTAGACGTATTTCAGGCTCTTGTGATCAGTGAATATCTCCACTCGTTCACCGTATAGATAATGTTTCCATAGCTTCAGGGCGAAGATGACTGCGGCAAGCTCCAAGTCGTGAGTGGGGTAATTCTTCTCATGAGTGCTCAGTTGTCTTGAGGCATAAGTTACAACCTTTCCATGTTGCATTAAGACACAACCCAATCATTTTTCGGATGCATCGCTATAGATTACGAAACCTCCGGATCCAGATGGTATGGTCAAGATGGGGGCAGTAGTCAGACGCTTCTTCAACTCATCGAAAGATGTCTGGCATTCCTCAAACCAGATGAACTTCTGATCCTTGCGAGTAAGTCGGGTAATTGGCTCCGCGATTCTTGCAAAGTTTTCTACGAACCTCCGGTAATATCCGGCAAGTCCTAGAAAGCTTCTCACCTCTGAGACGTTGGTCGGGGTTGGCCATGTCTCCACGGATGAGATCTTTGCTGGGTCTACCGAGATGCCTTCTCCTGTGATCACGTGTCCCAAAAAAGTGACACGATCAAGGAAGAACTCGCACTTGATTAGTTTAGCATAAAGGCTCTCACGTCTCAGCGTCTCTAGCACTAGTCTTAAGTGCTCTTCGTGCTCCTCGTGGCTCTTTGAGTATACCAAGATGTCGTCGATGAAGACTACCACGAACTGGTCCAGATATTGGTGGAAGATTCTGTTCATCAGGTTCATAAATATGGCTGGTACATTAGTCAGTCCAAAAGGCATCACCAGGAACTCATAATGACCGTAGCGAGTCCTGAATGCTGTCTTTGGAATGTCTTCTCTCCGTAGTTTGACCTGATGATAGCCTGATCTCAAGTCTATCTTTGAGAATACCACGGCTCCCGTCAGTTGATCGAACAGATCATCGATCCGCGGCAAGGGGTACTTGTTTTTTATCGTCAAAGCGTTGAGGTCTCTGTAATCAATATACATGCGATATATTCCATCCTTCTTGGGTACAAACAACACTGGTGCTCCCCAGGGTGATGCACTAGGACGAACAAATTCCTTGATTTGCAATTCTTTAAGTTGCAGCTTCAGCTCGTCAAGCTCCTTCTTCGCCAGTCGGTACACATTTGAGGATACCGGTGCAGCTCCGGGTATCAGTTCAATAGTGAACTCTACTTCTCTGTCAGGCGGTAGGCCTGGCAATTCCTTCGGGAATACGTCTTCGAATTCTGCAACGAGTGCTGGGGGTTCTATCTCCATCGCCATGTAAGTTCTAGGAGTCTGGCATACTCCTTGCTCGATGGTACCTCGTACGTATTCGAACTCCGGGTGTCCTGGTGGTCTAAAGGTGATACTACCTTTTCGGCAGTCTAGGATAGCATTGTTCTGGATTAACCAGTCCATGCCTAAGACGACGTCAAAATTTGGCATTGGGAGTACCAAAAATCGCTCTCTTAGCTCTCTACTACAAACAACTACCGGGCATGTTTCAATAATGTTGGTAACTGGAACAATACCTCCTCCAGTAAGAATTTTCCAGCACTTGGGTAGCGGAGAAGTGATTAGTTTGTGCATGGCTACGAAACTACTAGATATGAATGACAGGGTAGCGCCGGAATCAAATAATACGGTTGCAGGTAATGATGCAATTAAAATGGTACCTGCGATGGTTTCTCCTTCGGGTTCTTCGGTAACTGCAGCTAAAGCAAAGGCTTGCCCGTGCCTTTGT
This sequence comes from Iris macrosiphon, assembly GCA_036927795.1. Lineage (NCBI taxonomy): Eukaryota > Viridiplantae > Streptophyta > Magnoliopsida > Asparagales > Iridaceae > Iris > Iris macrosiphon. Next base: position 155,947,330 of record JAYESA010000014.1, read on the forward strand.
CCTCCGGATTGTTGTCTGGCTTTGAATTGGCTCTCCTGAGTGGCCAGGGGTGCTCCCTTCTGATATCCTACTGATGTGGAGGGTAGCATATTTTGGGCAGGTGTTCCTGATTTCTGCCCGTTCTGAGGTACCGCATCTCTGCGTTGCGGGCAGTCCCTCGCCATGTGTTGGCTAGCTCCACAAATCATGCATAGCCCGTTCTTCTTTCTGCAGTCTTTGATATAATGTCCCTTCTTGCCACAATAGTGACAAGTCGGGAACTCCTTCTTCTGGTAGGGCCCCGTCGTCTGCTGCGTCTGATTTTGTGGACGACGGATAGGGCCTCCTGCTCCTTGCTGGTTTTTGGCCGGGAAGGTTGGATTAGAGCGTCTCGCTCCTCGGCCAATAGCTTCTTGCACCCTCGCTTCTGTAAGAACCTCCTCGTAGGAGATCCTTGACTGCGTTGTCGTATACCTCTGGAGCTCGCAGGTGATGCCGTGGTAGAATCTTTTGGCTTTCTTCAGCTCATTCGGTATCAAGATGGTACCGAATTGACTTAGTTTGCTGAACTCCGCGTCGTAGGCGTCAACAGTCATGTTCCCTTATTCCAGGTGCAGGAACTGGAAGTATAGGACATTTTGGACTGTTGCAGGGAAGTACTTGGCATTGAAGTGCTCCAAAAATTGTTCCCAAGTTTGATCTTTGCCGATGCTACGCTCTATGGATTCCCACCAGTGATGGGCATTGCTTAAGAGTTGAGCTCTTACGGCGGTCATCCATAGGTCGGGGATAAGTTGCGAGCCTTCTAGCAGCATTTCTGTATTGGAGATCCAATCTGAGATCTCCTCTGGGGATTCGCTGCCCTTAAAGGTTCTCGGGCTCATTTGTCGGAAGCCTCGGACTGTGCCCACTGGTTGGACAGGTGCTGGTGCTGGGGTAGTCGTTCTTTCCAAGGCCGTCATCAACGTCTTTCTCAAGGCCTCAGTCTGTTGCCACTGAGATTGTCTCAAGGCTTCAGTCTGCTGCCACTGAGTTTGCATCATAGTTGGAGGAATTGGAACATTTGAGTTTGTCCCTCAAGCTGAGGCATCTGGGCAGGGAAGGCGGGAGGTGGAGGCAGTGGTGTTTTCGCCTGAGGTGTTGGGGCCTGGGAGGTTTGCCCTTCATGCTGGGCTGGTGTTCCTGTCTGGGCTGGATTCTGGTGGATGTACGGGGTTGGCGGGTAGACCAGCATCCTTCTCGGGGATGGGTCTTTCGGGGTGGAGGGGGTTCCCTGGACATCTGGCGAGGGGTCTGTTGCTGGGTCAGCCCCATCAATCGCATGTCCTCCGGATATGTCCATATTTCTGAAGAAAATAGAATAATTAGAAAAGTACAAGGAATAATGATTGATAATCAAGCAAGATGCAAAAAAAATAATTATGAATGAAGTCAGAGTGGATGAGTCCTATTATTTCTATCCTATAGCAGGCTTGCTGGGCATGTCATCATACCACTAGCAATAAACAAGACCTGCATGGGCCACCACTAAAACCATGTCACGTCCCAGTCCCAAAATGTAAGGAAACTAGGCCACGTGGCATTGGCCAGCTGACACATTACTAAGGGTTTAATCCATTTCCATGGACCCAAAGGAACGTGCTGCGCTGTCCTAAAATATAACAAGTCTAGTACAGGTAAATCTATCTCATCCACAGAAATATCAAAAAATAGTGCTGAATATATATAATGCTGAGTCTGAAAATGTCATAATACACATCTTGTGGGAACAAACCCACTACAAAATATAATAATAATACAGAAAATATGATAGACTGAGTATCGTCTATCTAGCAAAATATCTCCATCGCCAAGAGAGCATCTCCTAGAATCAGGTAGATTCTGTTGGTGTCTCCTCTAGTTCTTCCTCGGTGGCATGCCTAGTCTCCTGTCCTGGACCATACACCGTGGGGTAGTAGGCCTCGTCTAAATTTGGAAGGGAACCAGGTCCTCAGTGGGACATAACAAGATACAGAAAACAACATGCCAGGTATGTAAATACTGAATAAATAAATAAATAAATACAGGGTGCTAACCATCTAAGTAAAATGCAAGTAAAGACCTTGTAGTACACATGAGAATGTGTAGGTTTGACATATGCTGACTTAATTCACCAATCGTGTTGACTGGCTAGTATATGTGTCATATGCCCCCGGACATACGGGTAGCTCTGCAATCGACCATCTCCGAGGAGCATGGTACGAAGGATAAAAGACTCATAGAGGGGGTGTCCCATACGTCTACTAGTTATCTTTTTCGCCCAATGTAACTAAATGCCAAGTCATACTTTTCCTGAGTTTTTCTGATTGTGCTAAGTCGTGATGCGTGTCACACATACTGGTAGCTAATCAAATACGCAGCTCGCATCCCAATATGTATTACAACCATGTTACGTGTTCCCGTGATAGGGTCTAGGAGGATATTAGGATACCCTCACAGATGTTGGTAGGTCTGAAAAGACTAAGTTAATTATTCTACAAGTCAATGTATCTGTTGACTGTACCTGAGGCAATCTCAAGTACTCACAGTTATATGAATTCAGGAAAAATATAGCATATAACAGCATTTGAATTTAGACAGTAACTTGGCAAGGTATACTTGCCTACTTCCTGATTGTGTTGGACACCTGATCCCACTGTCAAGACTGAGGGTCCTTGTGACAGGGGGTCACTGACTGTGCTGGAGATATTTTCTGTTTAAGACGTTATAGGACTTGTAAATACCAATTTAAATAAAAGGGTACATAATATAATAGCATATATATATATATATTTAGGTAAAAATATATATATATATATATATATAATATATAGTCATATATATAATATAGGGTACATATATATATATATAGTATATATATACCTATAGATATAGTATACATAGTATGTATATATATATAGCATATATATAATAGGTATATATATATGTATATATATGTTTACATATATATAAAGAGAAAGGAAATACAGGAAAAGATACATATATATATATTTATAATAATAATAATAATATATATACATATATAAGTCATATATATATATATACATAAGAAAATGAGAAGGTATACATATATATATATATATATATAGATACTGTATTTAAGTATATATAAATAAATAAAAGAAATAAACAAAAAATAAAAGATGCATAAATAAATAATACATATTTCTTATACTGTATAATATACTGTATTTAAGTATATATATATTATATATATAAATAAATAAAAATAAAAATGCAGAAATGTAAATACATATATATATACATATTTACAATATATAATATAATTATATATATATATATATATATATATATATATATATATATATATATATATATATATATATATATATATATATATATATATATATATATACACTGTATATATATATATATACTGTATTTAATAACATTAGTTATATATATAATATATACATAGATATATATATATATATATAGATATATATATATACATATAAATAATAATAAAAAACAGAAATGTAAATTCATATATATATATGTCACGCCCCAGTCCCAAAATACGTAGGACTAGGAATACGTAACACGCCAGCCGTATGTATACGAACTCCAATATATGGAAACCATATACACACGTACGATGTACATGAATATCCAACCCACAGTGGTAAATATATGTCACAATAAGTCACACGCAGTTCTATATCTCATCCACAGTACAAATAATAGAAGAATGGAAATCAATAACTGAATATCAAAGAAGCAGTCTCAAATAGTAATCTCAAAGTGTGATAGTCGGGTGGAAACAAATCCACTACCAATCGACTATAATAAACTACTAAAGAGAGAAGAGAATAAACTCTAATATAAGAATAAATGTCTAGAAAAGAATAGCAACTAGAATCTCTAAACAGCTGCAATGAATCATATATAATCAGAAGGTAAGATCTCCTCAGACTGATAAGTAGCATCAGGTCCAGGTCCATACTCCTGCGGGTACTCCTGCTCACCTATATCTGGAAGGGACCAGGTCCTCAGAGGAACGTAACAAGATACAAAAAGCACATGCCAATAAAGTACTGAAAATAAACATCCATTGGGGTCGCCTAACCATCTATGTGAATGCAGTTTGAGAACAACTTTCTAACAAGAGGGCTATCTGGCCATAAATAGGATTGGCATAGTTCTCTTGGAGATCCAGGGGCCTACAAAGGCACGACGACTTTCGAACGTCGGAGGCCCGCTATGATAATATATAGGGGTCATCATGACCGCGTATCTCCGGCGGAGCGTACGGGTTACACAAGGAAAGTGCAAAGGAGCCCAAATGCGGTACTTGTTGTTCTCCCCACCCAATGCTCTAAGCATGTCATGTCCATGACACGATAATACCTCTAATAACCGCCAGGTCTACTAGCATGCAAAGTTTCTATTGGCAGTTATCCCTATCCGTCGCACGACCTATACGTACCAGTGGCCAGCCGAATACGCAAGTCCCTGTCCTACATGTGACTCACACTCGTGTATGAATAGTGTCATGGCCAATGAAACATAAATGCCTCATGAAAATGGGGTAGTCTCATAAAGTAGGTCCAATGCATATACATAAATAAAAACATAGTACGACGACACCGTCGTTGCACCCAAGTTTCCTTGGACGCGCAGTTTATATAGCAGTTTAAAATAAATAAACTAAATAAACAGAAAATAAACATGCATGCCTCATATGGAATGTAAAAACAGTACAATGGCAAGGTATACTTGCCTGACAAGAAATCTGTAAAGTGTACGCGCCCAACTGTCAAGGACACAGAACCTGGAACTAAGGACTCCGAACAAACGTCTCCGGATGCTGAAATAAATATCACCAACATTTTTGGAATAAGCAAAATAGCTAAAAAGTACATCCCTTTCATCCAATTTGGACACAGGAGCAAAACGGTAATTTCGGGTAAGAGTGGGGTCCACGTGTGGCCCACTTTGCACCGAAAAGCGTGCCAAGGGTAACAGTCTCTAAATGGGACAAACTATAGGTCAAACAATTCTAGATGTCAATACGAACCCAACGGTATGTCCACATGTGGATTCCGATGAGCCGAACAAAATTTTGTCCAAAAAGTCAACTGTGGGACCCGCCAATTGGCGATTTGGTCAACCGTCTCAGAATCGCGTGAAATTTGGGTCACAGGACCAGCGCGTTACCATGAGTCCAGTGGCGCAAGTTTCGTCGTAATCTGACAAGCGTGCACAAAATACGTGCGAGTTCCACAAAAGTGGTGACACGAAATGTGTCTACGGATACGGCCTGATTCCGGCGCGTACACGCGTCCAAATCAGTCCCCACAAAATTTCACGTATCCGGTTACGCTGTGTGCACCATGCGGTACACTTGGTACACGGCGGGGCGGTCCCGTTTGGCGGGGCGCGCTCCGTTTTCCAACTTTTGAAAAACCGGAAAAAGTGGGTGCGCGCAGTTTTGTGACGAATTTAACTATGTCCACAGCGACTAATAGCATAGGATTATTTAACAGAAAATAAACTAGGTCAGGTATTCTACAGGTATCAAAAAGGATCACCGAATTCGGATCTCTGTGGTGGGAGATACGAACTCGGCAATACGGATGGTCATTATGGAATTCAGCGATTCCAGAATTGGGTCTGTCCGTCCACTTTGGATGCCGTTTTACACCTAGGGGCACACGTTTTCCGAGGTTGGCTATAAAACGAATATTGGAGGGGGTTAAGGGATGATCATACCTATGAAAACGGAACAGCATTTGGTCAAGCGAGTCGATGGAAAATCGCTCCGAAGCGAAGGTGCTTCGAGTGGGATTCTGCAGGATGCGAGGTCGGCGTCGACGGGATGGTTGGATAGCTTGGGGGGCTTCTCTGGCTGCGGTGACGGCTCTAGATGGGAAGAGGAAGTCTGGAGTTTTAGGTTAGGGTTTTGAGAGAGAATTATATATATATATATATTATATATGAAGAGAGAGGGGGAAAGAGCGGACTGGATGGGTTTGGACGCGGGGTTCCGCTGAAGCAAATAGGGCGGGCTTTAGCAAGCAAGTTGCTGATAGCACTAAGGGCGGGTCTCCCAGCAAGCTTGCTGGAGGGTTGCAAATGTAAGTTGCTGCAAGCTTGCTAACAAATGCTTAAGGGAAGAATAAGCACTAAGTAGTAGTAGTATTCTATACTAATTAATGTTATATTATTATTATTATTATTATTATTAGTTACTTATTTAATAATTTTTACTTTCTTATCTTTTCCTTTCTAAATATATATATATACATATATATATTTGTATATACATATATATTATATATATATTCATAAGAAAAATTTATAGATTAGGGTAATGCACACCGTTAGGCTAGCAACAGCTTAAGGGGTCTCCTACATGGAATAAATTTCGAAAAATTTTTGATGGTCGCACAAGTCCTCTAAGTGCCCGAACACCTAACATAAAAATTATTAAAAATCTATTTCTCCTATTTAGACCTAATTACTATAATTTAATTAATAATTAATAAATAAAAAGGTATATACGATTTTCTAGGAAGGGGGTTTTATATTCTACCCAACTTGTAAAAATTTCGTCCTCGAAATTAAAATTAAGCCACGATAGAATGCAAGGATGGTATAAGATATAAATTAATAATGTAAATTCATACCTTGGTCTCCAAATAGGTTCGGAAAACGCTTGCGCATGTCGTCCTCGCGCTCCCAAGTTGATTCTCCTGGCGCGCCATGCCTCCATGCTACGCGAACCAAGGGAATAGATTGGTTCCTTAATACCTTCTCTCGACGATCAAGGATTCCCACGGGTTGCTCTTGGTAAGACAAGCTCGGCCCAATGGTGATCTCTGAATGGTTGAGAACATGACTGCTGTCTGCCACGTATCGCCTGAGCTGCGACACATGGAATACGTCATGTACTCCCTCCAGTGAAGGTGGTAGCGCAAGTCGATATGCCACCTCTCCAACTCTCTCGAGCACGTCAAATGGTCCAATATACCTTGGACTCAACTTGCCGCGCCCTCCGAATCGGATGGTGCCTCTGGTCGGTGATATCCTCAAGAAGACGTGATCGCCCTCTTTGAACTCCAAGGGACGACGATGAAGGTCTGCCCACTGCTTCTGCCTGTCTTGCGCTGCTCGCAAGTGTCCCTGAATCTTCTTGACTGTCTCTACGGTGTTGACCACCAACTCGGGTCCCAAAATCTGACGTTCTCCCACGTCACTCCAACACACAGGAGACCTACATTTTCTTCCATACAATGCTTCAAACGGAGCCATCTGAATACTCGCTTGATAGCTATTGTTGTAAGAAAACTCTACAAGATATAGGTGGTCCTCCCATGATCCTCCGAAGTCTAACATGCAAGCCCTTAACATGTCCTCCAAGGTCTGAATAGTACGCTCCGACTGCCCATCTGTCTGCGGGTGGTAAGATGTACTGAACTTCAGACGAGTACCAAGACTCTCTTGCATGCTCCTCCAAAAGTGCGATGTGAAGCGCGAATCTCTGTCCGATACAATACTGACTGGTATGCCGTACAATCTCACGATCTGCCTCATATATAAATCAGCTAAAGCTTCTGTAGACTGACCCACTCTAAAAGGTATAAAATGGGCTGACTTGGTGAGTCGGTCCACTATTACCCACACTGCATCTCTCCCACTTGGACTCTTGGGAAAACCCGTGACGAAGTCCATAGTGATGTGCTCCCACTTCTATTCTGGAATCGGAAGTGGTTGCAATAATCCTGCTGTCCTCTGGTGCTCCGCCTTCACTTGTTGACATACCAGACATTTAGATACAAAGCGAGCTATCTCTCTCTTCATCCCATGCCACCAAAAATGCTGTCGTAAGTCACGATACATCTTGGTGCCTCCAGGATGAATAGAATAGATCAAACTATGAGCCTCTGTCATCAGCTCCTGTCGAATCTCTCTATTTGGAACATAAAGACGATCACCACATCGTAATGTTCCATCCTCATGAATGCACAATCCGGTCTGCTCTCCGGCCTCTGTCCTTTCCTTTAGTCTTCTGAATCTGGCATCTGTAGGCAAAGCTGCCTTAATCCTCTCTACCAATGATGATTGAACTTGTAAGTTGGCTAGTGTCCCATCTGCTCTGGGCACTATCACTTCAATGCCAAGCTCTTGCAAGTTCTCCAAAAGTTCCCTCTGTGCTGTCAAGAAGTAAGCTGCTGGCTTCCTGCTTAACGCGTCTGCTACCACGTTAGCCTTGCCTAGATGATAATGTAGCTCTATCTCGAAATCTTTCATCAATTCGAGCCATCGACGTTGCCTCATATTTAACTCCTTCTGCGTGAAGACGTACTTGAGGCTTTTGTGGTCTGTATAGATCTCCACTCGTTCCCCATATAAGTAATGTCTCCATAGCTTCAGGGCAAATACAACGGCTGCAAGTTCCAAGTCATGAGTCGGATAATTCTTCTCATGTACTCGTAACTGCCTAGATGCATATGCAATCACCTTGCCATGCTGCATCAATACGCATCCCAAGCCTTTTCCTGATGCGTCACTGTAGATCACGTAACCTCATAATCCTGACGGAATCGCCAATACTGGTGCTGTAGTCAGTCACTTCTTTAACTCTTCAAAGGCTGCTTGACACTCGTCAGTCCATATAAATTCTTGATCCTTACAAGTCAGACGAGTCATAGGTGTCGCTATCCTTGAGAAGTTTTTCACGAACCGTCGGTAATATCCCGCAAGTCCAAGGAAACTCCTCACCTCTGCTGCTGATTTAGGAACAGGCCATGTCTCAACTGCTGAGATCTTCTCTGGATCAACAGAAATACCATCTCCTGTAACAACATGTCCAAGAAATAAAACTCTGTCCAAGAAGAACTCATATTTGCTGAGTTTAGCATATAACTGCTCTCTCCTCAAAGTCTCTAGAATAATCCGCAGGTGCTCCTCTTGCTCCTCGTGGCTCTTCGAATAGACAAGTATATCATCTATGAAGACGACCACGAACTGGTCCAAGTACTGGTAGAAGACTCGATTCATCAAGTCCATGAAGATCGCTGGAGCATTGGTCAATCCAAATGGCATGACCAAAAACTCGTAGTGCCTATATCTTGTTCTGAATGCAGTCTTCGGAATGTCCTGGTTCTGTACCTTCACTTGGTGATATCCCGATCTCAGATCTATCTTCGAGAATACCTTAGCTCCACTGAGTTGATCAAACAGGTCATCAATACGTGGCAGTGGATATTTGTTCTTCACTGTCACTGCATTCAAGGCTCTGTAGTCAATGCACATACGCACTGACCCATTCTTCTTGGGTACAAACAACACTGGTGCTCCACAGGGTGATGCACTCGGGCGGATGAAACCTTTCTCCTCTAGCTCTTTTAACTGTGCCTTCAGCTCGTCCATCTCCTTCTTCGCTAGTCTGTAAACATGCGATGCTATAGGTGCTGCTCCGGGTGCTAGTTCAATTAAAAACTCTACGTCTCTGTCTGGGGGTAGTCCTGGCAAATCCTCGGGAAAGACGTCTAGAAATTCTGAAATAATAGGGTGATAGACAACATCGTCCATTGCGAGCTGCATACCATCAAGGATTTCTGTGGATCCTCGGGCAAACTCAAGTTCAGGCTGGCCTGGTACCTTAAAAAGAATGCTTCCTCCAAAGCAATCGAAGAAAGCGTGGTTCTTGCTCAGCCAGTCCATTCCAAGCACAATATCAAAAGACGGCATAGGAAGGACTAAGAGTTGGGCATTCATCTCCCTGCAACGTATCACTATAGGGCCCGATCTACAAACTCGACTAACTGGTACAACTCCTCCTCCGGTAAGTATTCTAACACAACTAGATAATGGTGTAGAAGCAATGTTGTGTTTGGCAATAAAACTAGATGATATGAATGAGTGGGTGGCTCCCGTATCAAATAATGTCACAGCAGGAAAAGTAAAAGCAAGGGTAATACCTGCTATGACATCCACCTCATGATCCAGGTCATCTACCTCCAATGCAAAAGCTCGCCCGTTCCTCTGTGGCTGTCCGTGTCCGGTCCTCATATACTGCTCCTCCTGAGTGGGTAGCGGGGGTCCTCTCTGAACTCCTCCTGCTGCTGGGGGACGGGGTACTCCCGGTCCGGTCATCTGTTGGGCTGGCTTCGGTGCTGGAAGCGCTAGTCTCTGAACTGGTGGTGGGAGTGTCGATGTCTGCATTGGGCAGTCTCTCGCCATGTGCTGCCCGGAGCCACATCTCAGACACTGACCCAAGCGAGTCCGACAATCTTTCGCTACATGTCCGTATTTCCCACAATAATTGCAGTGGGGCTTCTCTGGATTCTGGTATGGTCCAGCTCTGTGTTGCTGATGCTGCTGTGCTAAGGGACGTCTGATAGGTCCTCCCTGTTGTGTCCTGGCTGGTCCTTGCTGTATCCTTGCTGATCCTTGTTGTGTCCTCAGCTGACCTCCCTTTCCTCTACTAATGGTTTCCTGAAATCTGGCCTCTGTCAGTAGTTCAGCGTAAGAGACTCGGGACTGCGAGCTTGTATAATGTTGTAGCTCCTGGGTCAGACCTCGATGAAATCTCTTAGCCTTAGCCAAGTCATTTGGTATTAAAGCAGCGCCATATTTGCTGAGTCGACTAAACTCGGCATCATACTCGTCCACTGTTCTGTTCCCCTGCTCTAAGTGAAGAAACCGATCATACAAGGTGTCCCTGACAGTGTCCGGGAAGTACTTTCCCTCAAAGAACTCCAAGAACTGCTCCCAAGTCTGGTAAGTACCCAACTGGCGCTCCATGGATTCCCACCAATGATGGGCATTACCATCTAGAAGCATCCGTACACCCGTCATCTATAGGTCCGTGGGTAACTGCGATGCCTCCAGTAGCTTCTGCGTGTGAGTGATCCAGCTGGTGGTCTCCTCCGGGCTCTCAGTGCCCTTGTACTGTCTTGCACCCATCTGAATAAAATCCTTTACTGACCCAACCTTAGCTCGAGGAACTGGAGCTAGTGTTTGGGCTGGTACAGTAGCATGTGCAGCCATCCTCTCTAATGCTGGCAAAAATTCTTGTCTCTGCTCGACTGCCTGCTGCCTCTGCTCGGCTGCCTGCTGCCTCTGTTCCTGTATCATCATCTGAAAGAATTGAAACATCTGCGCTTGGCCATCTTGTGGTACTGGGACAGGTGGAAGGTTCCCAATAGGTGAAGCGGAAAGATCAGATGGAACTGGGGTGTGAGTCTGTCCATCTGGCCCCGGAAGCCTAGGAATCGTTGGGGTCCCTCCTTGAGTCTGACCATTGACTCCAGAAGTTGCGTCGCCATCGGCGGCAGTACATCCATTATGCAAATCCATCTCTCTGCAGTTGATGTACGAAATGATTAGAAAAAGTACAAGAATCAAACAGGATGCAAGTATTAAATAGGAATGATGAATTTCAATCAAGCGTGGATGAGATCCTTATACTCTATTCCTATACGCAGGCTTGTTCGGTACAGTTACGTAACCGAGACAATATATTCTTGACCTGCATGGGCCACCACAAAAATATGTCACGCCCCAGTCCCAAAATACGTAGGACTAGAAATACGTAACACGTCAGCCGTATGTATACGAACTCCAATATATGGAAACCATATACACACGTACGCTGTACATGAATATCCAACCCACAGTGGTAAATATATGTCACAACAAGTCACACGCAGTTCTATATCTCATCCACAGCACAAATAATAGAAGAATGGAAATCAATAACTGAATATCAAAGAAGCAGTCTCAAATAGTAATCTCAAAGTGTGATAGTCGGGTGGAAACAAATCCACTACCAATCGACTATAATAAACTACTAAAGAGAGAAGAGAATAAACTCTAATATAAGAATAAATGTCTAGAAAAGAATAGCAACTAGAATCTCTAAACAGCTGCAATGAATCACATATAATCAGAAGGTAAGATCTCCTCAGACTGATAGGTAGCATCAGGTCCAGGTCCATACTCCTGCGGGTACTCCTGCTCACCTATATCTGGAAGGGACCAGGTCCTCAGAGGGACGTAACAAGATACAAAAAGCACATGCCAATAAAGTACTGAAAATAAACATCCATTGGGGTCGCCTAACCATCTATGTGAATGCAGTTTGAGAACAACTTTCTAACAAGTGTGTCACGCCCCAGTCCCAAAAATACGTAGGACTAGGACACGTAAGCATGCCAGCCGCATGGATATGGCAACTCTAATATATGGAAACCAAATCCATACGTACGCTGTATTATGAATATCAAATCCACAAGTGATAAAAATGTAATACTAGTCACAGGGGAAAATCTAAATCTCATCCACCAAAATCATATAGAAAGAAATAACCAGTATCTCTGAAACTAGATCTCAATAAGAAGGATCTAAAGATAATAGTTGGGTGGAAACAAATCCACTACCAACTCAAATGGGAAAAGTAAATACAATATAAGTACAACTCACTCAAACAATATAAGTACCAGCTACCAATCACGGCTCGAAGGGAAGACATCCACGAAGCTTCTATATCCTTCCAATCTGCGCTCCTGCAAATACTCAAGAACAGGTACACCTGGCAGCGGACCAGGTCCTCAGAGGGATATAACAAGTATACTTAAACACATGCCAATAAAGTACTGAAATAAATATCCAATGGGTCGCCTAACCGTCTAAAGTGAATGCAGTTAAGAACAACTTTCCCCACAAGTGAGCTATCTGGCTGAAAACCTGGGATTTGGCATGGTTCTCTATTGGAGATCCAGGGGCCTACAAAGGTACGACGACTTTCGAATGCCGGAGGCCCGCCTGATAATAATATAATATATAGTGGTCATCACCACCCGTATCTCCAGCGGAGAATTCGGGCGCACAATAGAAAAAAGTGTAAAGGAGCTCAAATGCGGTACTTGTTGTTCTCCCCACCCCATGCTCTAAGCATGTCACATCCATGACACGATTTGGTCCATAGCCTATTCTTAGTACCTAGCCCAATCCTGCAACCAGACAAGGACAAGGATGGGACCACCGTACTACAATAGACTATGTCCATAGACCTCTAATAACTGCTAAGTCTTCTAGCATGCAAAGTTTCTAACAGCAGTTATTCCTAACGCACGTCCCACACGTACCGATGATCAGTCAATACGTGCGTCCGTGATCTATATGAGACTCACAACTCGTGTAAAAATATGTGTCACAGTCAAATGAAATCTAATGGTGCTACATGATAATGGGGTAGTCTCATGAACAAGGTCAATGCAATACATAAATAAAAATATAACGCGATAACACCGTCGCGCGCATTTTGTATAACAGTTAAAATATATGAACTAAGGACAAAAAATAAAGATGCATGCAACATATGGAGTATAAATAACAGTACAATGGCAAGGTATACTTGCCTGGCAAGGAAGCTGTAATATACCAATAACCTGCTCCAGAAATTGCGCAGAACAATCCAATATCCTATGTACACATAAATATAATATAATAGAATCATTAGTCATTACACTAGCACATACTCAACCATATTTACACTGGAATCAGGGGGTATACTAGGGGTAACACTAGTCATCTAACACGGTCAATTACGCATTGAATTACGCGGGTGTCGCGTCTTCAAGTACTGTACGAAATCAGTCAGTCAACTGACAGATATCTATGTCGGTACGTTAGTGTACGCAAGGCAGACAAATTCACAAGTTCTTAGGGTCAACATGGTCATGGTAAGTATGGGATAGTCCACGATATCCTAGGGTCATACAGTCTGAATATTTAGTCATAATTATCAATTAGCATTTACTTACATATATATTCATATAACTATATAATAATATAACCACTAATTTATTTTAATTTTGGAATAATTACTCTAAAATCCTATTTTAATCTTATTATTCTGATTTTTATGTTAATTCCTAAATTTTGTCCAAAGAAACTGAATTTTATCAACTCGAGACTCATGGCACGCAAATCGAGGCGATCTGTTGACCAAAAAGTTAACTGATACAAACTCGACTTTCATGCATGATTTCCTGTAGATTTTAGCATAAAAAATATACTAGAATTTATGGCTCGTCTGAATTCAAATTCGTTTGAGAATTATGGCACATACAAATTTTGTATTATGCACCGATGGTTAAATTCTAACCTAGAAGTTCTACAGAATTAATAGTATATAAATACTTCGAAATAAATTTTGGGAAAAATATATGTCGATGATCTCGACATTAGCTTTCCGAAACTTTAAACGGTTCATGATTCTGATTCCTGGTTCTCCCAGAATCGCAAAAATATCAAAACACGTCTATTTTTGGATATGCTGTGCTCTACGAATTTTCCAGAATTTAATACTAATAAATTAGAAAAACAATTTATATTATCAGAAAGCTAACCTCATTATCGTTCTAACAAAAAAAATTGGAGCATGTTTGGAGTCCGGAGCTAGGAGATATCGTCTTTTTAATTCGTCATAACTAGTAGAAAATGTGGCTGAATTTATGACGAATTTTGAATATTTTTTTGGACGAAAAAAGAGAGGAATTTGGGAAAGAAAAATATGAAGGATGAGTTATATATAATTGTGGACACTACTTAATTAAATAAGAATAGGATTGGTTAATTTGGATAGGATTATGATAAATTTAAATAAGGATAGGATATGCATGAAGTTGATTTCCTAGTAGGTTCAGGATTTGAATTAATTTAAAATAGAGTTTGAATTTATCTCAATAATTTATAATCTTAAATATAATTAAAGATAATACAAATAATTTATAAAATCTTATTAATATCTATTAACACTAAATTAGTATATATCTAATATTAAGACTATATATATCCAAATAAATCCTAAATAATTTTGAAATCTAAATAAATTTTTTAAAATTCTAAATAAATTACAAAAAAATATAATTAAATATTTCAAACTAAAATAAATATTTGGTAGGAACGACATGCAAGTATGGTCGTAGAGTAAATCATAGAAGTCCTAAAAATTTATGTTTTCTAAGTTTTAATTACCTAAAAAAAAATTCTAGAAAAATCTCCAAAAATCTAAAATAGCCTAAAATAATTCTAAATGAATATTTATATAAGTAAATATATCAAGAAATTTATTTTCTAATTAACTAAGAACATATTCTAAATAAATTCAACATATATAATAAATATAATAATATAAAATATACACAAAATACCTATTTTGGGTGAGGGAGTTTACAAAGTGGGCTATCTGGCCATAAATAGGATTGGCATAGTTCTCTTGGAGATCCAGGGGCCTACAAAGGCACGACGACTTTCGAACGTCGGAGGCCCGCCATGATAATATATAGGGGTCATCATGACCGCGTATCTCCGGCGGAGCGTACGGGTTACACAAGAAAAGTGCAAAGGAGCCCAAATGCGGTACTTGTTGTTCTCCCCACCCAATGCTCTAAGTAAGTCATGTCCATGACACGATAATACCTCTAATAACCGCCAGGTCTACTAGCATGCAAAGTTTCTATTGGCAGTTATCCCTATCCGTCGCACGACCTATACGTACCAGTGGCCAGCCGAATACGCAAGTCCGTGTCCTACATGTGACTCACACTCGTGTATGAATAGTGTCATGGCCAATGAAACATAAATGCCTCATAAAAATGGGGTAGTCTCATAAAGTAGGTCCAATGCATATAAATAAATAAAAATATAGTACGACGACACCGTCGTTGCACCCAAGTTTCCTTGGACGCGCAGTTTATATAGCAGTTTAAAATAAATGAACTAAATAAACAGAAAATAAATATGCATGTCTCATATGGAATGTAAAAACAGTACAATGGCAAGGTATACTTGCCTGACAAGAAATCTGTAAAGTGTACGCGCCCAACTGTCAAGGACACAGAACCTGAAACTAAGGACTCCGAACAAACGTCTTCGGATGCTGAAATAAACATCACCAACGTTTCCGGAATGAGCAAAATAGCTAAAAAGCACATCCCTTTCGTCCAATTTGGATACAGGGGCAAAACGGTAATTTCGGATAAGAGTGGGGTCCACGTGTGGCCCACTTTGTACCAAAAAGCGTGCCAAGGGTAACAGTCTCTAAATGGGACAAATAATAGGTCAAACAACTCTAGATGTCAATACGAACCCAACGGTATGTCCAAATATGGATTCCGATGATCCGAACAAAATTTTCTCCAAAAAGTCAACTGTGGGGCCCGCCAATTGGCGATATGGTCAACCGTCTCAGAATCGCGTAAAATTTAGGTCACAGGACCCGCGCGTTACCACGAGTCCAGTGGCGCAAGTTTCGTCGCAATCTGACAAGCGTGCACAAAATACGTGCGAGTTCCACAAAAGTGGCGACACGAAATGTGTCCACGGATACGGCCTGATTCTGGCGCGTACACTCGTCCGAATCAGTCTCCACAAAATTTCACGTGTCCGGTTACGCTGTGTGCACCATGCAGTACACTTGGTACACGACGGGGCGGTCCCGTTTGGCGGGGCGCGCTCCGTTTTCCAACTTTTGGAAAACCGGAAAAAGTGGGTGCGCGCAGTTTTGTGACGAATTTAACTATGTCCACATCGACTAATAGCATTGGGTTATTTAACAAAAAATAAACTAGGTCAGGTATTCTACAGGTATCAAAAAGAATCACCGAATTCGGATCTCTGTGGTGGGAGATACGAACTCGGCAATACGGGTGATCATTATGGAATTCTGCGATTCCAGAATTGGGTCTGTTCGTCCACTTTGGACGCTGTTTTACACCTAGGGGCACACGTTTTCCGAGGTTGGCTATAAAACGAATATTGGAGGGGGTTAAGTGATGATCATACCTATAAAAATGGAACAGCGTTTGGTCGAGCGAGTCGACAAAAAATTGCTCCGAAGCGAAGGTGCTTCGAGTGGGATTCTGCAGGATGCGAGGTCGGCGTCGACGGGATGGTTGGATGGCTTGGGGGGCTTCTCTGGCTGCGGTGACGGCTCTAGATGGGAAGAGGAAGTCTGGAGTTTTAGGTTAGGGTTTTGAAGAGAATTATATATATATATATATATATATATATATATATATATATATATATATATATATATATATATATATATATATATATTATATATGAAGAGAGAGGGGGAAAGAGCGGACTGGATGGGTTTGGACGCGGGGTTCCGCTGAAGCAAATAGGGCGGGCTTTAGCAAGCAAGTTGCTGATAGCACTAAGGGCGGGTCTCCCAGCAAGCTTGCTGGAGGGTTGCAAATGTAAGTTGCTGCAAGCTTGCTAACAAATGCTTAAGGGAAGAATAAGCACTAAGTAGTAGTATTATTCTATACTAATTAATGTTATATTATTATTATTATTATTAGTTACTTATTTAATAATTTTTACTTTCTTATCTTTTCCTTTCTAAATATATATATATATACATATATATATTTGTATATACATATATATTATATATATATTCATAAGAAAAATTTATAGATTAGGGTAATGCACACCGTTAGGCTAGCAACAGCTTAAGGGGTCTCCTACATGGAATAAATTCCGAAAAATTCCTGATGGTCGCACAAGTCCTCTAAGTGCCCGAACACCTAACATAAAAATTATTAAAAATCTATTTCTCCTATTTAGACCTAATTACTATAATTTAATTAATAATTAATAAATAAAAAGGTATATACGATTTTCTAGGAAGAGGATTTTACATTCTACCCAACTTGTAAAAATTTCGTCCTCGAAATTAAAATTAAGCCACGATAGAATGCAAGGATGGTATAAGATATAAATTAACAATGTAAATTCATACCTTGGTCTGCGAATAGGTTCGGAAAACGCTTGTGCATGTCGTCCTCGCGCTCCCAAGTTGATTCTCCTGGCGCGCCATGCCTCCATGCTACGCGAACCAAGGGAATAGACTGGTTCCTTAATACCTTCTCTCGACGATCAAGGATTCCCACGGGTTGCTCTTGGTAAGACAAGCTCGGCCCAATGGTGATCTCTGAATGGCCGAGAACATGACTGCTGTCTGCCACGTATCGCCTGAGCTGCGACACATGAAATACGTCATGTACTCCCTCCAGTGAAGGTGGTAGCGCAAGTGGATATGCCACCTCTCCAACTCTCTCGAGCACGTCAAATGGTCCAATATACCTTGGACTCAACTTGCCGCGCCCTCCGAATCGGATGGTGCCTCTGGTCGGTGATATCCTCAAGAAGACGTGATCGCCCTCTTTGAACTCCAAGGGACGACGATGAAGGTCTGCCCACTGCTTCTGCCTGTCTTGCGCTGCTCGCAAGTGTCCCTGAATCTTCTTGACTGTCTCTACGATGTTGACCACCAACTCGGGTCCCAAAATCTGGCGGTGGTCGAAGGGAAGGGCAGGGATGTGGCGAGGTGGTTGGCGGCGGTCCGGTGGGCGGAGGGTGGTCGTGCTGGTGGTGGGGTGTGTTGGAATGGGGGGGGGGCTGCTCGGGTATTTATAGGGTTAGGGTTGAGTGGCATAGGGTGTAATTAGTGGAAAGTCTAGGGGTATTTTGGGGTTTTTGGATTTCTAGGATATTTTGGCAGTCATTTGTGGGTCCCACATGACACATGGACGGTCCACATTCACCAGCCAATGAGGTGATGCCACCTCACACTGGAAATTTACATAAAAACCCCTGAATTTCCTAAATTACAAATAGGTCCCAAAATTGGTATTTTGCGTAATTACGCAATTTGTCTGATAAAATACCATGTTCCCAGAAAATACTAAAATACTCAGAATTGAGAGAGAAAAGCTGTGGGAGGGTCCTGAGGGGGTGGGGGTGAGTCTGGGCAGGGGCAGGACCTAGTTTCTCGGTGATACGGGTAATCGTATTTATTATTTAATAAATACTGCGCACGGTGTTCTCTAATTATTTAGAGGCAGGTAGGGCCATAATTTTACTACGGTGTCAATATACTAATTATAGTATATTCAAAGTAGAATATTATCGTATTTTTATTTAGGTACAGGTGCCTGTTGGTCCTCAATCTCTAGGGGTACAGAGATGGGCAAAGAGCAAGAAATAAAATAGAAAATAAATATGGACTTTTGTAACGATATTTGTGCGTCTCAAACGAGGCTCAAAATAAAGCATCTGGGAGTTGCATAAAATTCTAGAAAATAGTCTAACATGTCTAGGGCAGGTATGTAAATTTTGTTTGGAAATTACAGCTAGTGTAATGTCCTAAATAATTGTGTGAGGGACAGGTGCACAAATCAATAGGATATGTAAACAAAATAAATTTAAAAAAAGTTGCAGTAATTCTAATTAGCTAAAAATAATCCTAAATTACTGAAATCTGGTCGAGAGAGTTTACAAGGGGATGCCGGAGTAACCGCAGCCGTGGAGAGCCGGTCGTCGGAGCGGGGGGGCGGGGGAAATCGAAAAGTTTCAAAAATTTTGACAGATGGGGAAAAAAAACTGATCCCTAATTAACCAAAATTTAGCGACGTTTAGCGACGTCAAATAACAACGTCGCTAAAATAAAAATTAGCGACGTCAAAGACGTCGCTAAATACGTTGCTAAATATTTTTTGATAGATACGTCGCTAATTACGACGCTAAACGTCGCTAAATCAGATATATTAGCGATGTTTAGCGACCTTAATTGAACTTATAGCGACTAATCTTTTAAAATCTTAATAAAAGTCGCTAAACGTCGCTAAATGTCGCCATTCAGCGACGTCTAGCGACGATTTTTACGGAGTCGCTAATTTAGCGACGTTTTTACTAGGAGTCGCTAAAATACGTCGCTAATTCCGCTTATTCTAGTAGTGGATCTCCTTCTTCCTTCTGTTTTGGATGGCGAAGTCCTAAGAGCAAAGCACGAACTTTCTCTTAGATTTTCTGTGGACGAGTATCCCAAATCTTCAACTTGTGCTTCTACTTTGTGCCTCCACCCTCCTCTCTATTTATAGGATGAGAAGTCTATTTTTGGGTTAGGAAACCCTAAAAATAGCCAACCATAAGATTCAACCGTCCACTAGCATCCAACGGTCCAAAATATAACATAAAAATCCAAAACTCGAGCAACCGCCGTCGACATCGAACTCGGACAGAGTTCGATTCGATCCTGACAGAATGGTTCTGAAAATACCATACCGAGTTTGACTCGAACTTGGCCAGGGACCGAGTTCGGACCGAACTCGCCCCCCTTCAGCAGACTTGATTTTCAACAATCTCCTCATCCAGTCTGATGAAAGGTGTTGGCTCCATGGCTCCTCAACTGGACTCCATGCATGTCGTCCTAAGACAGAAATCCTGCTCCCCCACGCCACTGATCTCCGATCTCCCGAGTTGCTTTGCATCTTCTGTCATTTTTATCTCCTAGACTGTCACGTCGACGCTAGCTGCCATACGTAGCACTTCTTGCACTACTGGGATCCTGTCGATATCGATGACACGACCAAGACCGAAGTCCCTGACGATCAGCCTCACCATGAGTCTTGGCTATATGTCCCCAACTTCCGTCTTCCACCAGAACGTGTTAACGTTCCGACGAGCTTCTTCACCCTTGGCTGGCCCAACCAAGGGGATGGTACGATTCTCCCGAGATTCAAACTCTTGAATCTGCCCATCTTCGTGTCCGAACCTGAAGCTCCCTCATTCGCATACGTCCTCGAGCAGAACATCACACACTGTGCATTCCATCGATGACCGACAGCTTTTCCTGAACTGTGTGAATGGTGATGCTCCTGCCTCAGATTGAGTTTGCTGCAAACCTTGATCTCCTCCGTGGCCTTGAACTGCTGAAACCAATATCGCTCCGTAAAGTTTTGGCAAACACCAGTCGCCAAAATCGGATTCGTGGAATAACCCCCACCTGGAGACCGACAAGCTGTCATGGGACCGACAGACTGACCCTCAATCTTTGACTCATCACCATTCGTCGCTTTGTCTCGACGAACCGAATCCTCTGTATCCCTCAAAGTATCTCGAAGCCCCTCCAAGACAAGTTTCCGACGATCCACCTCCGTCGAATACCCCTCGAGACTCCATCCGGTGCCTATGGCCTGCCTGTACACCTCAGCGGTTTGAGCCTGTACATGCCACAACATAAATCTCCTCGAGCCAGCTGCTGGGAACCCTTCGTAAGCATCAAATATTCTCACCAAGCCTGCTACTGCTGTATGACGTAAAGATCCTCCTATATGGAGTGGCCTGATACGACGCCCCCATGTCCATGATCCAGTCGTCATCATGACACATGCTACAAGGTTCCTCTGCGTTGGTTGCTACGATGATGAGATCTCACATAGCCGTGAGATCCTCCTGATCATCCTTGACTTTGGCCTTCTCAGCTTTGATCTTCATGCAGTTCCTCTTGACATAACCCCTTTCGCCACAGTAATAGCATCCCTCCTTGCGATCCAAAGTTGCAAGATCACGAGAACTCCCTCATGTCCTCGCTTGTGACTTGGGTCTTCCCTTCCCGTATGAAGCCACTAGAGAAGACTCCTGCGATGATTCCACTTGCTTACGCCGGATCTCCTTGTTCAACAAGCTGCTTTTGACTCCTCCATCATGACAACTCCATCAGGAGCGGAGTTGCTCATTAACACCACCAATGTCTCCCAGCTTTTCGGTGTCACTCCCCGATCCCAAAAGGGTCTTTCGTCCTCGCCGGATCCTTTATGGAACCGATTCATCCTCGCTAGGGGCGTGATGCCGTGCGAGCCTGGTATTGCGCTCGCACAAGGCAAGAACTTACAGTTTTAGGAACCTATTTTGAAACACAAATTATAAAACACATTCACAGAGATTTGAACACAAATGCGGAAGAAACATGCTTTTTCATTGAATATTCAGAGTAATTTACATAGAGTTTATATTGATGCGCCTTCTCGGCTATTAAATTGCATTACAAAAGATAACTCAAAATGCAGGGCGCGCTCCGTCAGATAGTCCACGTCGTTTGCACATTACACCCTTGTATAGATTGAAGTCACTGCCTCCAAAATGAACTGACTCCAGCTATACTTCAAAATAGAGGTGCTCCTAACGCCTCCTCGCCAACGCACTAGCGTTGCACCGTCTGATTGCCTGAAATAGTTGCCCACAACGTGGGTCAGTACTCAACTTGTACTGGTGAGCGGGATGAATCCCACTCAACTAAATCGACACTAGCTTGTTAGGGGCGAGCATGCATTAAGATAGCTTCTATAAGGAAGCAAGTGAAATCAATTCATATCAGTTGCATGTTTTGATAGAAATGAATATAGCATTGAATCCAACCAGTACACCGATTGCTTACTCAATCGATGCACGCCTTCCCTGAAACGAAAACACAAGTATACTTACCATCTGCACAAGATAATAAGTTAGCATGCATTCTATTCTATGCGATCATTGGTGTGATCGACACCTTAGGAACATATTTCAAGCTTAGCGGAGCGCCCTATCATCCCGGGTAGCAAGTCCTGCTGGAGGTCCCACTAGGCATCGTGACGAGCACGAATGAAATATTTCCCTCCGGATCGATACGGTTCCAGTGCCCCGGAAAGCCGTTTCGAGGAAATGCCAAACCCTGTGCACAAGTTGTCCCAGACCGTGCAAATGCATGAAATAATTCATATTACATACAATGCATCGAATTAAACAGAAGAAATTAAGCAGCAACATATATATATCTTATGCAACAGTTCATATTTCTCAAGCGGTATTCCGATTCAGTTATCCCATAAGTTCAAAACTCTATCCGAGGCACCAGGCCGCCACCAACAACCAACTCTTTCTTATAAACAAGCTCAAATTATAAGGTGTGCAAGCATATGATAATATTAGTCTACAAATCCCATGTTCCTTTCTTAGTGGCTGGCATGCCTTGTGGCTAAGGATTTCCTAGGCGTCCAACCGGGCATCATCGAGTGAACGATTGAAACTTAGAGATATTGGCATGAAGAAGTAGGAAAGAAGGGACCAAACCACTCACTGGTTAAGGAAAAAAGGCTGAAACTAGGAATTCCGCTAGCGACGATCAGACATCAGTTACGCGGACCTGAAACAGCACGAGCACCGAGTTAGAAATCTTGCCTATCCTTCCTTGTCGAACTCTCCAGAACCTCAAGTTCCAAACGATAAAACCAGCAGCAAAAACCAAGCAAATCGAAAGCAACAACAAATCCAAAACCTCAAAACGGCAATCAAGAAAACCAAGCAACCAAAATACAAAAACTATTGGACTCGTTTCAATAGAGGCCTTTCCATGAGTTGGAAAGGATCATCGCATTTTGTCCGTGACAAGAAGATGCCGAGATCTAAGTTATGACTCAGACGGACTAGCCACAAGCCCAATTACATAGTGCACTTCCCGGTCGGATCGGGATTTGAGGCACTACATAATATACCACTAAGAAAAAGTTTTGACCCGAAACTTAAGAACAAGGCCTACCTCCGACTCAATGAACAACGAAGGATACTTCTCCCTCATCTCCGATTCGACTTCCCAGGTTGATTCCCCAACTGTATGGTTCCGCCACAGCACGCGAACCAAGGACATCGTACGGTTGTGAAGTACTTTTTTCTTACGATCCAGGATCTGCGCCGGCTCCTCAGAGTATGACAAATCCGTGCGCAATTCTAGCTGTTCGAAGCTAACTACATGACTCGAGTCATGCACATACTTCCGCAGTTGAGAAACGTGGAATACGTCGTGCACTCCAGCCAAGGTGGGAGGTAGTGCAATTCGGTATGTCACAGCTGCCACCCGTTCTAGTATTTCAAAGGGGCCGACAAACCTAGGACTCAGCTTGCCCTTCACGCCGAAACGCATCACTCCACGCATCGGCGTCACTTTCAAGAAGACATGATCCCCGACCATGAACTCCAAGGGCCTACGATGAGTATCGGCATAGCTTTTATGTCGGCTCTGCGCAGTACGGAGTCTTTCCCGAATCAAGCGAACTTTCTCGACTGCCTGCTCCACCAGCTCTGGCCCGAGTACCTGTCGCTCGCCGACTTCGTCCCAATAGATTGGAGATCGACACTTGCGCCCATAGAGTGCTTCGTACGCTGCCATCTGGATGCTCGATTGGTAGCTTTTGTTGTACGCAAACTCCGCCAACGGAAGGTGCGTGTCCCAACTAGTCTTTAAATCGATCGCACACAGCCGTAACATATCTTCAAGTATCTGATTTGTCCTCTCTGTTTGGCCATCAGTCTGGGGGTGGTATGCGGTACTGAACTGTAGCTTGGTTCCCAAAGCAGACTGTAGGCTAGTCCAAAAATGAGATAAGAAACGTCCGTCACGGTCAGAGACGATAGAAGCAGGCACTCCGTGTAATCGAACAATCTCGTCTATGTAGATCTGTGCTAACCGATCGACGCTCAACGCAACTTTTATGGAAAGAAAGTGGGCTGATTTGGTCAAACGATCAACTATGACCCAAATCGCATTATGCCCCCGTGGCGTCTTCGGAAATCCCACAATGAAATCCATAGTGATGTTATCCCATTTCCACTCGGGAATAGCGAGGTTCTGCATCTCTCCGCCGGGCCTCTGATGTTCAGCTTTCACCTGTTGGCAGGCCATGCACTGTGATACAAAGGTCGCCACATCCCGCTTCATACCTTGCCACCAGAAGGTACCGCGTAAGTTCTTGTACATCTTAGTGCTCCCCGGATGCAAAGAATACTTCGCGTAGTGCGCTTCCGCCATAATTTCCTTTCGGAGTTCAGGGTCGCTAGGGACGCATAGCCTTCCTTTCATCTGTAAGGTCCCATCTTCGCCTGCCACAAAATCAGACGTCTTCCCTGCCGAGATCAATCCGCGTACTTTCGCTAGGAACTGATCGCCCTCCTGAGCTGACTTGATTCTATCCCGTAAACTCGGTTCAAGATGGAGTGGTGCCAGCTGCACGCCTTGATGCCGAACTCGGAACTCGATGCCCATCGTCTCAAGATCTCGAAGTAAACGGTTGTTTATAGATAACGAGCCCACGTGCTTTCGACTCAGAGCATCAGCAACGACGTTTCCCTTGCCCGGAGTATACGCGATCGTTAGATCATAGTCCTTAATAAGTTCTAGCCAATGCCGCTGCCGGAGGTTCAATTCCCGTTGGGTGAAAAGATACTTGAGGATCTTGTGATCTGTGAAGATTTTGCAAGCAACACCATAAAGATAATGCCTCCACAACTTCAATGCAAATACAATCGCCGCCAATTCCAAATCGTGTGTCGGGTAGTTTTTCTCGTGCGGCTTCAGCTGCCTGGAGGCGTACGATATTACCTTGTTTCGTTACATGAGTACACATCCCAATCCGAGTCCTGAAGCGTCATTGTATATCTGAAACTCTTCTACCCCATCCGGAAGTGTAAGAATCGGAGCTGAAATAAGACGCCGCTTCAATTCACTAAAGCTGGCTTCGCATTCTTTACTCCAGTTGAATACAATCCCTTTCTGAGTAAGGCGAGTCAAAGGCGAGGCCAGTTTAGAGAAATCTTTCACGAATCTACGATAGTATCCTGCTAGGCCGAGAAAGCTTTGAATTTCGCTGGCTGACGTAGGTTGTTTCCAGTCCACCACCGCCTTTATTTTCTTCGGGTCTACGGCGACGCCTTCTGCCGAGACGACATGACCAAGGAACGCCACGCTGTTCAACCAGAACTCGCACTTGCTAAGCTTAGCGAACAACTTATGTTCTCGTAATGTCTACAACACGATCTTCAGGTGTTCCTTGTGTTCCGTCTCGTTCTTGGAATATATCAGAATGTCGTCGATGAATAAGACGACAAACTTGTCTACGTACGACCGAAACACGCGGTTCATCAGATCCATAAAAGCTGTAGGGGCGTTCGTTAAGCCGAACGACATCACGAGAAACTCATAGTGTCCGTAACGGGTTCTGAACACAGATTTTTGAATGTCTTCTGGTCTGATTTTCAACTGGTGATACCCTGACCTGAGATCAACTTTAGAAAAAACTGTTGCACCTTGCAGTTGATCGAACAAGTCATCTATCCTTGGCAAAGGGTACTAATTTCGAACGGTCGCCTTATTTAATTCCCGGTAGTCAATACACAGCCGCATGGATCCATCTATCTTCTTCACGAACAGTACTGGAGCACCCTATGGAGAAACGCTTGGACGTATGTATCCTCGGTACAACAGATCTTGCAACTGAACCTTAAGTTCTTTCAGCTCTGCTGGGGCCATACGATAAGGTGCATTCGATATCGATCGCGCATCCGAAAATGTGTCGATGCTGAATTCGATCTCACGATCAGGAGGCATTCCAGGCAGCTCGTCCGGGAACACGTCGAAGAAATCTGCTATAACATCAGCCTGAGCTGTATTTGCACTTTCCTCCCGGGTGTCTCGAACTGAAGCTAAGTACCCTTCACAACCCGAATGCAGCATACGCCTAGCCAAAATTACTGATATCACCATTGCCGTCCTCGGTGCAGCGCTGCACGAATAGTAGAACTCTGCCTCGCCGGGTAGACGAAATACGACTCGCTTCTCCGCGCACTCGATTGTTGCATGGCAAGCACCCAACCAGTCCATCCCGAGAATAATATCGTAATCCTTAATATCTAGCACAATAACATCTAAGGAAAGCTTCCTCCCTCCGATGCAAATATAACCATCCCTACAGATCGCATGGGCGGGCATGTCGACTCCCGAAGGTGTGCTTACGCAGAGATTCATAGTTAAGGGAGTAGAAGCTAATTTATGCTCGACAGTAAAATTAGCAGATATAAAACTATGCGTAGCACCTGAATCAAATAAGACTTTAGCGGGCAATTCTCTGAAAAGTAATGTACCTGTCACGACCATTTCAGAGACAGATGCCTCATCCCGAGTCAATGCATAGACTCGGCCTTGAGCACCCTGACGTTGCGGGTTTACTGGCACAGCATTGGCATCACTTGCTGGAGGCCCTTTATTCTGATTCCCGTTGTTCTGATTTGGCTTACCCTCTCGGCAGTTAAATTGTTTATGGCCCAGACGACCATATTTGAAACATCCAGTAACCCGACACTCGTTTACTCGATGCCCTGCTTTGCCGCACCTGGTACAGTTCGGTGCCTGAGTCTGACCCCTGTCATCCGACGTGTGCTGACGCTTATGTGCTCCAGACCCTCCCGTTTCCTGAGATCGTTTGTTATTGTTGGTATGGGGGGTTTGCACTTCTGCCTTTGGGGGACAACACCCAAAGATCCGCTCGTTGCCCAGGGCTGCTTCATAGCATTCCTTGTAGGTTTGACATTTCTGATTAATGACGTCCCTACGCAACTCATCATTCAAACCTTTTTGAAAGCGATAGCACCACGCCTGCTGGTTAGGCAGGAAGTGCCCCGCAAACATGGCCAGCTTAGCGAACACAGAATCATAATCGTCCACAGACAAACTTTCTTGGACCAGATTGCTGAAGTCGTCTTCCTTTTGTTGACGCACGGCCCTGGGAATGTATTGTTCAATGAAGGCTAATTTGAACATTTCCCAAGTTATTTTGCAGTTGGGATTGGCATCGTAAATCCCTTGCTTCGTTGCCTCCCACCAATCATGCGCACGCAGTTCCAGCTGAACCGATGCACAGGCAACTCGCTTGGATCCCCGGATGCCAACCAGGTTGAAGAGTCCCTCCAGCTTAGCAATCCATCCCAACACCACGTCCGGTTCCGCTCGTTCGTTGAACGTAGGTGGATGCATTTTTGTAAACTCTGCTGCTCGACAGGTGTTTCTAGCTGAAGGCTGCGTCTCTTCCGACTCATCCTCTACCGCCACAGCCGGCCGTGGAGAAGGAATCACAGTGGCAGTCCCGTTGCTTGGTACCAAGGATGCAATCAGTTGCATCATGGTATCCATTTGCTTCTGCTGAGAAGCAAATTGCGCCTGTTGCGTGACGGCTTGTTGTTGCTGTACCTCTATGAGATGCATAAGCCGTTCCGTCATACCGGTTGAACCCGCTACCCCGGATTCTCCAGAACTTGTCGGATCGCTCTGGATGGGCTGAGCACTGCTTGCAGCGGCAGTGTTTTTCTTAGCCATTTGCTACAAAAGAGAGTAGCTTGTTAACACTCCAAAATCGATAGATTTTATATCTACGGGCTCATTGTATAGGCGACTCATCTGATGCAGCGGACGCCGAACGCAACTCAATTGAGAGGCGCATCAAACTCTTTTATATTCTTTTGAAATCCCAAGGAAGTACAGCCGTGCTCTGATACCAATATGTCACGCCCCGATCCCGAAAGGGTCTTTCGTCCTCGCCGGATCCTTTACGGAACCGATTCGTCCTCGCTAGGGGCGTGATGCCGTGCAAGCCTGGTATTGCGCTCGCACTAGGCAAGAACTTGCAGTTTTAGGAACCCATTTTGAAACACAAATTATAAAACACATTCACAGAGATTTGAACACAAATGCGGAAGAAACATGCTTTTTCATTGAATATTCAGAGTAATTTACATAGAGTTTACATTGATGCGTCTTCTCGGCTATTGAATTGCATTACAAAAGATAACTCAAAATACAAGGTGCGCTCCGTCAGATAGTCCACGTCGTTTGAACATTACGCCCTTGTATAGATTGAAGTCACTGCCTCCAAAATGAACTGACTCTAGCTATACTTCAAAATAGAGGTGCTCATAACGCCTCCTCGCTAACGCACTAGCGTTGCACCGTCTGATTGCCTGAAATAGTTGCCCACAACGTGGGTCAGTACTCAACTTGTACTGGTGAGCGAGATGAATCCCACTCGACTAAATCGACACTAGCTTGTTAGGGGCGAGCATACATTAAGATACCTTCTATAAGGAAGCAAGTGAAATTAATTCATATCAGTTGCATGTTTTGATAGGAATGAATATAGCATTGAATCCAACCAGTACACCTGTAAAATCCTTATTTTTCAAAAAAAATAATAATAATAAAATCATATTTATTATTATATTAATTAATAATTTAATTATAGTAATTATGTGCTAATTAGGAGAAATAGATTTTTATTAATTTTTATTTTAGGTGTTGGGGCACTTAGAGGATTTATGGGGCCATCAGGAATTTTTTGGAATTTATTCCATGTAGGAGACCCTTTGGACAGTTGCTATCTTGATGGTGTGCACAAATATATATTTTTAGAATTTTTCTATGTATTTATATATATATATATATGTGCACTTAGGAAATTTATGGAACAATTATAATTTTTTTTCTAATTTATTTCATGTAGGAGACCCCTTGTGCAGTTGCTAGCTTAATGGTGTGCATTAGTGTAATTCTAGATTTTTTTTATGCGTATATATGTATATATATAAATATATATACATATATTTTTTTTTTTTAAGAAAAGAAAAGAATGGAAAAGAAAAAGGAGAAAGAAAAAAAAAGGAAAAGGAAAAAAAAGAAAAAAAGAAAAAAAAGGACAAAAATGAAAACAACCCCCTTTAGAAATGGAAGCAGCAGCTTCCTCATGCGCGCGGAATACAGCGCCCCCCCCCCCCCCTCCGTTTATATATATATATATATATATATATCTTCACATATTTGTTAAATCCTAAATCTAAATCATCCAAACCCTCTCTCTTCTCATCTAGAGCCGCCACCGCAGCCAGAGAACCCCGCTAGGCCGTCCAAACCATCCCGACGACCCCGATCTCGCGCACTGCAGATTCCCACACGAGGTACCTTCGCTCCGGAGTTATTTTCTGTCGACTTGCTCAACCAAACGCCGTTCCGTCTTCACCGGTATGCTCACCCCTTAACCCTCTTCCAAATTTGTATAATAGCAGACCTCGAACAACGTGTACCCATAGGCGAAAATAGCGTCCAAGTTGGCGCGAGCAGACCGAATTCTGGGATCGCAGAAAACTACGATGACCACCCATGTTGCCGAGTTCGTATCTCCCACCACGGAGATCCGAATTCGGTGATTCTTTTTGATATGTGTAGAACACTTGACCTAGTTTATTTTCTGTTAAATAACCATAGATTATTAGCTGCTGTGGACAGAAATAAATTTGTCACAAATCCCTGCGAACCCACTTTTTCCAGAATTCCAAAAGTTGTGAAACGGAGCGCGTCCCGCCAAACGGGACCGCCCCGCCGTGTACCAAGTGTATCGAACGGTGCACACAGCGTAACCGGACACATAAAAATTCGTGGAAACTGATTCGGACGCGTGTGCGCGCCGGAATCAGGCCGTATCCGCGGACACACCCCGTATCACAAATTTTGTGGAACTCGCGCATATTTTGTGCACGCTTGTCAGATTGCGACGAAACTTGCGCCACTGGACTCGTGGTAACGCGCTGGTCCTGTGACCCAATTTTCACGCAATTCTGAGACGGTTGAGCAAATCGCCAATTGGCGGGTCCCACAGTTGACTTTTTGGACAAAATTGTGTTCAGCTCATCGGAATCCACATTTGGACATACCGTTGGGTTCGTATTGACATTTAGTGTTTGACCTATAGTTTATCCCATTTAGATACTGTTATCCTCGGTACGCTTTTCGGTGCAAAGTGGGCCACACGTGGACCCCACTTTTACCCGAAATTATCGTTTTGCCCCTGTGTCCAAATTGGACGAAAGGGAAGTACTTTTTAGCTATTTTGCTTATTCTGGGAACGTTGGTGATATTTATTTCAGCATCCGGGGATATTGTTCTGCGGCCATAGCTTTTGATCCTGTGCGTTTGACTTCTGGACAGTACACCTTGCAGCTTTCTTACCAGGCAAGATATCTTGCCAAATTGCTTACAGTATTTTGCATGCTTAGTATATTTCTTTATATTTATTTCATTTCTGTTTATTTATTGTATGTGTAGTTTCTTTCAGTCATATTATATATTAGATATGTTGACACACACATGGCACCTAGTATCATGAGAGGACAGTCATTAGACGTATGGGCTTTTAACCACTCTGGTAACACCGTAGTCACTAGCACGCACTATGGTGGGTCGTGTCCGATGGTCGCTACCCGAGAGGTATGTCGATTGATGGAGTCCGAGGGTCGCTACCCCAGAGGTATGTCGGCTGATGATGTCTACTGACGAGCGTGAGGTTGTGAGGATTAGATCGAGTAGCCTACCCTTGTCCATACGTCGAAAAGTTGTCCTCATTTGCATTCATATAGATGGTCTTGTTGTCACGACCCGCACCCGAAAATTCGGGCACGAGTGCGTGGGTACGTCCAGCCTACGCCGCAGAGTCGGCGGTAGTACGCTGTCTAGGTCAAATCCACAGTTAACTAATCTAGCTCATTCACAAATAAAATAGGCAAGATAATAATGGAAAAAAGATGCTTAAGATTTCAAATGAAATAAATGTGACAACAGATCAAATGTTTAATACAGAATCCAGAAATAAAATCGGGGACAAACCCGATTACTAAGATAAAGAGCATGAAATAAAATAGCTACTGCTAACTACTCTGCAGCAGTGGTCTCCTGGGTGGGAGCTGGTTCCTCATAAGTGTCATCTGTTCCCTCATAGGGGCCATAATATGTAGGGGCAAGGTCCTCATCATCGTCTAAATCAACGGATCCAGTCAGGAAAGGAGCAAAGTACACAATGCACAACAAGATTAAACTAAATATTTATGACAATTAGATTGAGTATCATATTGAGAATATGTATAAAAGAAACAACAATATCTCAGAGTTAATGCTATAAACAGGAATATGAGAAATCAGAAATAAATGAGACAGGAAATGAAACTACAACAGTCAGCAAGAACTATAACAAGACCAGAAGCTATCTGTGTGAACTTGTGTTTGTTTTAGAATACATAGTTGGCATGTAGGGATTTATAAGGCTAATCCGGCCGTCATAAAAGGCTATTAAATAGGAATAATCAAGATCCAGCTGAGGGTACAGTCACGTACCAACAGCTATTAAATACGACAGGGGGAAGGGTAAACTACATGCCTTCTAGTATTCTCCCATCCGACATGAAAAATAAGACATGAACTCCAGTATTCAAGACATAAATTCCAGTATTCTAACACTATGTGTAATCATCAAGGGGTACTAGTAGAGCAGTGAATTAATTGTCACAATATAAAGATTTAAACTTGAAGTGCAGGTACTTGCCTGTTGTTTGGATCCAATTAGTTTGTATCTCGGGAAAATTTTCCAGAAATGAGTCCAAAAGCTGAAATAAATATTACCATCATGCTCAGAAGATGTCAAATAGCTAGAAATGCCTGTTCTTGGGTCCAATTTGGAGACAAGGACAAAAACGACAGTTTCGGGTCAAAACGGGATCCGCCGGTGGGCCCGCTTTGCACCGAAAAACGTGTCCGGGTCAACGGTCTCCAAATTCACCAAACTTACTGTCAACAGGTCAGGAACGATGATACGAACCCAACGGAACTTCCAGATTTGGATTTCGATGAGCTGATCACAAAATCGCCCGTCGAGCGGGGCCTGTGGGGCCCACGACACGCGATTTCGTCAACGTTCTCAGAATCGAACCAAACTTGACCCACAGGACCAGCGTATCGCTATGAGTCCGATGGCGCAAGTTTTGTCTCGATCCGACGAGTGTACAAGAAGTTAGGGCGAATTGCAGAAAAGTCGGATACGGGGCGATGTCCGCGGATACGCGTTGATTTCGGGGTGCACGTACACCCGAACCAGCTTCCGAGAAATCCCACACGTCCGTATCGACGTTGCGCACGTATCTGCGAAGACCGCGCGCGACCAAGTCGTCCCGTTTGGCGGGGCGTACTCAGTTCCAGGGTGAAACATGGTCTAATTTTTTCTGTTTTTGGATCGCGGTGTGCGATCACCACAGGATGCGATGCCCCGAGCGGTTTATCCGGGCACCGGGAGGGTCATACAGGCTTCGTAACGTAATTTACGGAATTGAAAACGGGGCAGCGAGGAGAAAGATATGAGTACCTGAAAGGGGCTCGAGAAACAGGGATTCCTCGTGTCCTGAGTCGTGTCCGACACGAAGGAGAGGAATTAGGGTTAGGGTTTAAGGAAATCCGGCGAGGGTGCGGCGGGGCCGGCCGGGGGCCGAGGCGGCGCTGCTGGGGAGGAGCTGGGGCAGCTCGGGGCGGCGTCGCCGGGAACAGGCGGAGCCGACCGGAGGCACGGCGAGGCTGGCCGGATCGAGTGAGAGGAGGAGGAGAAGAGTGAGGGGAGGCCGGAGGCTGCTGGTGCGGCGGCGTCTCGGCGAGGCACCGGAGGAGAGCGGCGGAGGGGCTCGGGGCTAGTGGTGGAGGCGGCCGGGTGTGTTGGCCGGAGGGGGAGGTGAATGCGAGGGAGGAGGAAGGAAGGAGAGGGGGTTTTATAGGGGTGCCGGTGGCGAGGCTGACCGGAGAAGGCGGAGGTGGGTGCGAGACGTGGCCGGGAAGCGCGGCGCTGCGCGGGGTGGTCGGCGTGGGACGCGGGCGGCCGGAGGAGTCGGGCATTGTGGGAGGGAAGCTGGGGGAGAACGGGTCGGCGGGTGCGGGCGGCTAGCGGGTCGGGTTTTTCTGACCCGATCCGACCCGGTAATCATTGGGGCTGGGCCGGCTGGGCTGTTGGGCCGATCCACTGGGCCGGGCCGGCCCAAATCAAAAAAATAAAATAAAAAATAATAATAATAATAAAATCATTTAATTAATTAATTAATTAATTAATCAAAATAGTTTTTAGGCATTTAAAAATAGGTCTGAGGCCCAAAAAAATCCAGAAAAATTACCCTAAGTCCAGTTTTTCATTTTACACCCAAAAATATTATTTCTATGATATTTTAATATTTTTTATTAACAATTAAAAATCATTTAATAATTAAAACCTTGATTTTAATTACAGAAAATTCCTAGAAAATTCCAGAAAATTATGAAAAATTCTAGTTTTGAAAATTCAGGGGAGTTTACAATCTACCCAACTTATAAAAATTTCGTCCTCGAAATTTAAGAATAACAATGGCACGAAAGGAAGGGCCGAGAGTTAAAATATACCTCAGGGTTCAAAAAGGTAAGGGTAGCGTTCTCTAATCTCGTCTTCTCGCTCCCAGGTGGATTCGCCGGGAGAGTGGTGCTTCCAAGCTACACGAACGAGGGAAATAACCTGGTTCCTTAGAACTTTCTCCGATCGGTCCAGTATCTCCACGAGTTGCTCTTGGTAAGTCAAACTTGGGCCTACTTCGAGCTCTGAGTGATCCAAAATGTGGCTGGGATCTGACACGTACTTTCTCAGCTGCGACACATGGAAGACGTTATGGACTCCATCCAGAGAGGGTGGCAATGCCAGACGGTATGCCACTTCTTCGATTTTCTCCTGAATGCCAAAAGGTCCAATAAATCTTTGGCTGAGTTTTTCACTCCTTCCGAACCTAATGGTGCCACGTGTCGGAGAAATCTTCAGGAATACCAGTTCTCCAACCTTTAATAAAGTCATAATCAAGTCTTAGTTCCATAATCAAAATGTTTAAATTAACTTGAATTTCATAAATTTAATTACCTCAAATTCCAAGGGCCTTCGGTGGCTATTTGCCCAATGTCGTTGCCTGTCTTGAGCCACCCGAAGTCTTTTCCTTATTTGTTTTACCTTCTCAGTTGAATCGACCACCATCTCTGGTCCCAGTAGGGCTCTTTCTCCAACGTCGTCCCATGATAGCGGGGTACGACATCTTCGGCCATACAGAGCTTCAAATGGAGTCATCTCAATACTTGCTTGGTAACTGTTATTACAAGAGAACTCCACAAGATGTAGATAGTCTTTCCACGATCCTCCAAAATCCAGAACACATGTACGGAGCATATCTTCAAGTGTCTGAATTATACGTTCTGATTGTCCATCGGTTTGGGGATGATAAGCTGTGCTGAATTTGAGTTGAGTCCCCAAGCTGGCTTGTAAGCTCTTCCAGAAGTGAGAGGTGAATCTTGAATCTCGGTCGAAGACAATACTTACTGGAACTCCATGCAATTTGACAATATGTCTGATATATAAATCTGCCAACTTTTCTGTAGATAGCCCTACTTTGAAGGGTAGAAAATGTGCAGATTTGGTCAGTCTATCTACTATCACCCAGATTGCATCCTTACCACTAGGTGTCCTTGGAAGCCCAGAAATAAAATCCATTGTAATATGTTCCCACTTCCACTCCGGAATGGGTAGTGGTTGAAGCAATCCCCCAGGTCTTTGTCTTTCAGCCTTGACTTGTTGGCATACTAAGCAACGAGATACGAACCTGGCTACTTCTCTTTTCATGCCATGCCACCAAACATGCGTCCTCAGGTCCTTGTACATCTTGTTGGCTCCTGGATGTATAGAGTATTATGATCTGTGCGCCTCTTGCATAATTTCTTCCCTTATGTCTCCTTGAGGTACACATAATCTATCTCCATGCCTCAGTGATCCATCTTCATGAACTTTGAAATCCTCCACTAATCCAGCTTGCACTTGACCTCGAAGGCTTCGCAGGCCTTCGTCTTGAAACTGAGTCTCCTTGATCTTATCTATTAAAGTAGACTGAATCTGCAAGTTCATCATTTGGCCTTCTTTTCCTGGGATAATTACCTCAATACCTAGACTTTCCAAGTCCTCGAGCAAGTGTCGGTCCATAGTCAAGTACATCGCCATAGGATATCTGCTTAGAGCATCAGCAACTACATTAGCCTTCCTAGGATGATATTGAAGGGTGATATCAAAATCTTTCATTAGTTCCAGCCACCTTCTTTGCCTCATGTTCAGCTCTTTCTGAGTGAAGATATATTTTAGACTTTTATGGTCTGTAAATATTTCCACCTTTTTTCCATA
Organism: Iris macrosiphon; assembly: GCA_036927795.1. Taxonomy (NCBI): domain Eukaryota; kingdom Viridiplantae; phylum Streptophyta; class Magnoliopsida; order Asparagales; family Iridaceae; genus Iris; species Iris macrosiphon. The sequence goes on from JAYESA010000014.1 coordinate 155,983,068, forward strand.
AAGATAATGCTTCCATAGCTTAAGAGCAAAGATAACAGCTGCTAATTCTAAATCATGAGTTAGATAGTTCTTTTCATGAGGTCGAAGCTGTCTAGAGGCATACGCTATTACTTTCTTGTTCTGCTCTAATATACAACCTAGACCTTTTCCAGAAGCATCGCTATATATAGGGAATCCTCCGGTTCCAGAAGGTAAGGTCAGAATAGGGGCAGTAGTCAGCCTTTTCTTCAATTCCTCAAAAGCATGCTGACATTCATCAGTCCAGGTGAACTCTTCATCCTTCCTTGTTAATTTTGTCATGGGTTCAGCAATTCTAGCAAAGTCCTTCACAAACTTCCGATAGTAGCCAGCTAGTCCCAGGAAGCTTCTAATCTATGCTACAGAGTCTGGAGTGGGCCATGATTCTACTACCGCTATCTTCTTAGGATCTACTGCTATTCCATCTCCAGTCACAACATGTCCCAAGAATTCTACTTTGTCTAGGAAGAATGCACATTTAGATAATTTTTCATAAAGTTTTTCCTTCTTCAAAGTTTTCAATGCTAGCCTCAAGTGTTCTTCATGTTCTTCGGGGGTCTTGGAGTAGATCAAAATATCATCAATAAAGACCACTACAAATTTGTCTAGATATTGCTGAAAGACTCTATTCATTAAGTTCATAAATACTGCTGGTGCATTCGTCAACCCGAACGGCATTACTAAGAATTCGTAGTGTCCGTTCCAGGTATTGAAAGCAGTTTTTGGGATGTCTTCCTTCCTCACCCTTACTTGGTGGTAACCAGACCTCAAATCAATCTTTGAAAATACCCGAGCTCCACTTAACTGATCAAATAAGTCATCTATCCTGGGTAGGGGATACTTATTCTTAATTGTTAAGGCATTCAAGGCCCTATAGTCAATACACATTCGGGATGTTCCGTCCTTCTTGGGCACAAATAATACTGGAGCTCCCCAGGGTGAGACACTAGACCTAATGAAGCATTTGTCTTCTAACTCTTTAATCTGCTCATTTAGTTCTATTATCTCCTTCTTGTTGATTCTGTAGGGATTTTGAGATACTGGCGCTGCTCCCGGCACTAAGTCAATAGAGAATTCAACTTCTCGGTCTGGGGGTAATCCTGGGAGATCCTCAGGGAAAACATCAAGATATTCGGAGATGATAGGTAGTGGCAATTCTTCTGTTACTAGGGCTCCATAAATTTTGTTACTACCTATTTCTCTAGAACCTCTAGCAAATTTAAATTCTGGCTTGTCAGGGGGCCTGAAGATTACACTACCTCTGTGACAGTCTAAAGTGGCATGGTGTTGACTCAACCAATCCATACCCAGTATAATGTCAAAACTGAAAACTGGCATTACGAGTAGCCTAGCATATAGTTCTCTTCCACATAATATAATAGAACAATTGTTACATGCATCACTAACCGGGATGATTCCTCCACCGGTAATGATCTTATAACAATTCCTAAGGGGTTCAGTGATTAAACTATGCTTCATAAGGAAATCTACTGACATGAATGAATGTGAAGCTCCAGAATCAAATAAAGTAATGGCTGATATTGAATTTATAAGCACAGAACCTGTGATCACGTCTGCTGTGGCTTCAGCTTCTTCCAGAGTCATTGCAAAAGCACGGCCTTGCTGAGGTGCACCCCTCTGTTGCTGCTGTTTGTGCTGAGCAAAGCGTTGTTGTTGAGTTGGAAGCAGGGGTCCCCTCTGCTGTGCTGCTGGGGGCCTGGCCTGGACTGGAGCCTTTGGTGTGGCTAGGCGTCCTTGAGCAGCAGGACAGTCTCTCATTTGATGCGCTGCTGAGCCGCAGTAGAGGCAGGCACCTAGCCTCTTCCTGCAGACTTGCCAAGTGTGACCTGGTTTTTGGCAAAAGTTACAAGCGGCAGCTTGTTGGTTCTGTCCTTGAGTCTGGTGTTGGGGTGCAGGAGCTCGAGGGAGAGGACACTGAGTTTGCTGCGGGGCCCTCTGCTGTTGTTGTTGTCGGAATGGGCGTTTGTTGGGTCCCGCATTTTCGGTATCTCTCTCTCGCTTTAGTTTATGCCCCATGTCTCCCTCAACGCCTTGTGCCACGCTCAGGATTTCCTCGTAGGTGCGAGCTCGGCTAGTGGTGACAGCAAGGCAAATATCCGGAGACAGCCCCTTCTTGAATCTATGGGCTCAGTCCTCCGGGGTACGAACCATGTACTCTGCAAAGTGGCTCAACCTGCTAAATTCAGCAGTGTACTCATCAACAGATAGGTTACCTTGTTCCAGTCTCTCGAATTGGCTTTCGAGAGCTTCCCGAGCCACTTCGGGGTAGAATTTCTCCTTGAATAGCCTCTTGAAGTCCTCCCAGGTGAGGTCAGGAGCAGATAGTTGGGGTTCATCCCTAAACCAGGTCCGAGCTATGTCGAACAGTTGCAGGCTTGCGGACTCCACTTTGAGATCATCAGGGACCCGAGCAGTCTTCAGGAGTCTCTCCACATTCTCTATCCACTCATCGGCATAGAGAATGCCCTTAGTTCCATAGAATTTCAGGGGTTTAAGGTTCTTGAAGTCTTTGGCACTTCCTGGCCTCTTGTGTGGCGACTCCTGGGACCTAAGAGCTTCTGAGAGGCTGGTTCGTAGAAGTGCAGTCTGTTCTTTCTGGGATTCTACGAGTCCCTGGAACACTCCGAGTAGCTGTGCCCCATCTAGTGTGACTGCTGGAGTAGATGGAGGCGGCAGGAGTGCAAGAGTTTCGGGCACATTCTGCTCAGCTGGTTCTGATGTGCCTCCTACTGTGTTCCTTGTCTGGACCATTCTGTAAGATTAAGGGATAGGAAGATCAGAATAGATTACTTGGAAATCAAGGGCGATAGGAAAGTTGATCAGAAATGATATCAAGAATTGAAATGAAGATCATATTCTGTAAATGAGCTTTTCCTAGAATCCTCAATCCTATTCCATACCCTGTCCTAGGGTATTACCCTATTTATGGATAAAGATCTGCATGGGCCACCATAAAAATGTGTCACGACCCGCACCCGGAAATTCGGGCACGAGTGCGTGGGTACGTCCAGCCTACGCCGCAGAGTCGGCGATAGTACGCTGTCTAGGTCAAATCCACAGTTAACTAATCTAGCTCATTCACAAATAAAATAGGCAAGATAATAATGGGAAAAAGATGCTTAAGATTTCAAATGAAATAAATGTGACCAGATCAAATGTTTAATACAGAATCCAGAAATGAAATCGGGGACAAACCCGATTACTAAGATAAAGAGCATGAAATAAAATAGCTACTGCTAACTACTCTGCAGCAGTGGTCTCCTGGTGGGAGCTGGTTCCTCATAAGTATCATCTGTTCCCTCATAGGGGCCATAATATGTAGGGGCAAGGTCCTCATCATCGCCTAAATCAACGGATCCAGTCAGGAAAGGAGCAAAGTACACAATGCACAACAAGATTAAACTAAATATTTATGACAATTAGATTGAGTATCATATTGAGAATATATATAAAAGAAACAACAATATCTCAGAGTTAATGCTATAAACAGGAATATGAGAAAGCAGAAATAAATGAGACAGGAAATGAAACTACAACAGTCAGCAAGAACTATAACAAGACCAAAAGCTATCTGTGTGAACTTGTGTTTGTTTTAGAATCGTAGTTGGCATGTAGGGGTTTATAAGGCTAATCCGGCCGTCATAAACGGCTATTAAACAGAAATAATCGAGATCCGGCTGAGGGTACAGTCGCGTACCAACAGCTATTAAATACGACAGGGAGAAGGGTAAACTACATGCCTTCTAGTATTCTCCCACCCGACATGAAAAACAAGACATGAACTCCAGTATTCAAGACATAAATTCCAGTATTCTAACACTATGTGTAATCATCAAGGGTACTAGTAGAGCAGGGAATTAATTGTCACAATATAAAGATTTAAACTTGAAGTGCAGGTACTTGCCTGTTGTTTAGATCCAATTAGTTTGTATCTCGGGGAAATTTTTCAGAAATGAGTCCAAAAGCTGAAATAAATATTACCATCATGCTTAGAAGATGTCAAATAGCTAGAAACGCCTGTCCTTGGGTCCAATTTGGAGACAAGGGCAAAAACGACAGTTTCGGGTCAAAACGGGGTCCGCCGGTGGGCCCGCTTTGCACCGAAAAACGTGTCCGGGTCAACGGTCTCCAAATTCACCAAACTTACTGTTAACAGGTCAGGAACGATGATACGAACCCAACAGAACTTTCAGATTTGGATTTCGATGAGCCGATCACAAAATCGCCCGTCGAGCGGGGCATGTGGGGCCCACGACACGCGATTTCGTCAACGTTCTCAGAATCGAACCAAACTTGACCCACAGGACCAGCGTATCGCTAGGAGTCCGATGGCGTAAGTTTCGTCTCGATCCGACGAGTGTACAAGAAGTTAGGGCAAATTGCAGAAAAGTCGAATACGGGGCGATGTCCGCGGATACGCGTTGATTCCGGGGTGCACGCACACCCGAACCAGCTTCCGCGAAATCCCACACGTCCGTATCGACGCTGCGCACATATCTGCGAAGATCGCGCGCGACCAAGTCGTCCCGTTTGGCGGGGCGTACTCAGTTCCGGGGTGAAACAGGGTCTGGTTTTTCCTGTTTTTGGATCGCGGTGTGCGATCACCACAGGACGCAAAGCCCCGAGCGGTTTGTCCGGGCACCGGGAGGGTCATACAGGCTTTGCAACGTAATTTACGGAATTAAAAATGGGGCAGCGAGGAGAAAGATATGAGTACCTGAAAGGGGCTCGAGAAACAGGGATTCCTCGTGTCCTAAGTCGTGTCCGACACGAAGGAGAGGAATTAGGGTTAGGGTTTAGGGAAATCCGGCGAGGGTGCGGCGGGGCCGGCCGGAGGCCGAGGCGGCGCTGCTGGGGAGGAGCTTGGGCGGCTCGGGGCGGCGTCCCCGGGAACAGGCGGAGCCGACCGGAGGCACGGCGAGGCTGGCCGGATCGAGTGAGAGGAGGAGGAGAAGAGTGAGGGAAGGCCGGAGGCTGCTGGTGCGGCGGCGTCTCGGCGAGGCGCCGGAGGAGAGCGGCGGAGGGGCTCGGGGCTAGTGGTGGAGGCAGCCGGGTGTGTTGGCCGGAGGGGGAGGTGAATGCGAGGGAGGAGGAAGGAAGGAGAGTGGGTTTTATAGGGGTGCCGGTGGCGAGGCTGACCGGAGAAGGCGGAGGTGGGTGCGAGACGTGGCCGGAAAGCGCGGCGCTGCGCGGGGTGGCCGGCGTGGGACGCGGGCGGCCGGAGGAGTCGGGCATCGTGGGAGGGAAGCTGGGGGAGAACGGGTCGGCGGGTGCGGGCGGCTAGCGGGTCGGGTTTTTCTGACCCGATCCGACCCGGTAATCGTTGGGGCTGGGCCGGCTGGGCTGTTGGGCCGGTCTACTGGGCCGGGCCGGCCCAAAACAAAAAAATAAAATAAAAAATAATAATAATAATAATAAAATTATTTAATTAATTAATTAATTAATTAAAATAGTTTTTAGGCATTTAAAAATAGGTCTGAGGCCCAAAAAAATTCAGAAAAATTATCCTAAGTCTAGTTTTTCATTTTACACCCAAAAATGTTATTTTCATAATATTTTAATATTTTTTATTAACAATTAAAAATTATTTAATAATTAAAACCTTGATTTTAATTACAGAAAATTTTCAGAAAATTCCAGAAAATTGTGAAAATCCTAGTTTTGAAAATTCAGGGGGGTTTACACTTGTACAGCGTACTTATTTATTTTCAAATTATATGCATGTTTACTGTATTCAAATTGGCTCGTATTTTCTGTATCTTGTTACGTCCCTCTGAGGACCTGGTCCTCTGCCAGGTGTATCTGCTATTGAGTATTTGCAGGAGTACGGGCCTGGACCTGACGCGTTACTTTCTGCCGAGGAGGTCTTACCTTCTGAGCATCGTTGATTATCTAGCGATGGATTCTTTTAGCTGATACACTTCTGTCTTCATATTATTTTATATTGGAGATTTTATACTCCTCTCTCATTTTAGTTTTGGATATAGTCTTTGGTAGTGGATTTGTCTCCACCCGACTATTATTTTGGATATTTCAGACTCCTTATTCTAGTTAGTATTTCTTTTCTATGACTTGTCGTGTGGATGAGATTAGCATATCTGTGACTTGTGACATTATATATACCACATGTGAGTTTATATTCATATTACAGCGTACGTATGAGTTATGGTTTCCATATATTGGAGTTGCTATATCCATGCGGCTGGCATGCTTACGTGTTCTAGTCCTACGTATTATTGGGACTGGGGCGTGACAACACCGATTGCTTACTCAATCGATGCACGCCTTCCCTGAAACGAAAACACAAGTATACTTACCATCTGCACAAGACAATAAGTTAGCATGCGTTCTATTCTATGCGGTCATTGGTGTGATCGACACCTTAAGGACATATTTCAAGCTTAGCGGCGCGCCCTATCAGCCCGGGTAGCAAGTCCTGCTGGAGGTCCCGCTAGGCATCGTGACGAGCACGAATGAAATATTTCTCTCCGGATCGATACGGTTCCAGTGCCCCGGAAAGCCGTTTCGAGGAAATGCCAAACCCTGTGCACAAGTTGTCCCAGACCATGCAAATGCATGAAATAATTCATATTACATACAATGCATCGAATTAAACAGAAGAAGTTAAGCAGCAACATATATATATCTCATGCAACAGTTCATATTTCTCAAGCGGTGTTCCGATTCAGTTATCCCATAAGTTCAAAACTCTATCTGAGGCACCAGGCCGCCACCAACAACCAACTCTTCCTTATAAACAAGCTCAAATTATAAGGTGTGCAAGCATATGATAATATTAGTCTACAAATCCCATGTTCGTTTCTTAGTGGCTGGCATGCCTTGTGGCTAAGGATTTCCTAGGCGTCCAACCGGGCATCATCGAGTGAACGATTGAAACTTAGAGATGTTGGCATGAAGAAGTAGGAAAGAAGGGACCAAACCACTCACTGGTTAAGGAAAAAAGGCTGAAACTAGGAATCCCGCTAGCGACGATCAGACGTCAGTTACGCGGACCTGAAACAGCACGAGCACCGAGTTAGAAATCTTGCCTATCCTTCCTTGCCGAACTCCCCAGAACCTCAAGTTCCAAACGATAAAACCAGCAGCAAAAACCAAGCAAATCGAAAGCAACAACAAATCCAAAACCTCAAAACGGCAATCAAGAAAACCAAGCAACCAAAACACGAAAACTATTGGACTCGTTTCAATAGAGGCCTTTCCATGAGTTGGAAAGGATCATCGCATTTTGTCCGTGGCAAGAAGATGCCGAGATCTAAGTTATGACTCAGACGGACTAGCCACATGTCCAATTACATAGTGCTCGTCCCGGTCGGATCAGAATTTGAGGCACTACATCCGGCAGATAACTCAAAAGCAGAAAGGCCCGAAGCTCATCCTCAATCACCATCTTTATGGCAAACAGCTGATTGATGATGTCCTGAACCTCGTTCAGATGTTGTTCCACCGGTGCACCCTCCGTGTACTTCGAGTTGACGAGTTGGCGAATCAGAAATGCCTTATTGCCAGCCGTCTTTCTTTCGTACAACGAATACAGCTTCTCCCACAATGCTTTTACAGAATTTTCCATGGACACGTGGTGAAACACCAAGTCGTCCAGCCATTCGATGATGAATCCAACAGCCTTCCGATCCAGTCGTTTCCAGTCATCAGCACATTTATCCGTCGGCTTTGCGTTGTCGCCCTCCAACGAACCATACAAGTTCTTGCACCAGAGTAGATCCTCCACCCTTGGCTTCCAAATCGTCAAGTTTTCTCCTGTGAGGGTGATCATACGAGTGTTCATCTGCTCTGTAGACATAGTTGCACCTTTCCCGTGTTGAGCGCGGCGCGGAAGCATTTGCCAACCCACTTGTGATGGCCAACCAATCTACGAACACCAAGCACAGATGAAGACAAGTATATGACGGTGATTACGTCACCTGGACAAATTCTAACATTTATAACTCAGATGAAATTACAAGATTGCAAAAAACTAATGTTGAAACTTTTTGCCCTAATAGGTTCAACCCCCTCACCACACTCAAGAAGAAAAGCAGAAGATTATAATTGAAATCACTCACCAACCCGTAACAATCTCCCTAACCGAAGTTGACGACTCCTCGATTAGATCTCCTTCTTCCTTCTGTCTTGGATGACAAAGTCCTAAGAGCAAAGCACGGACTTTCTCTTAGATTTCATGTGAACAAGCACTCCGAATCTCCAACTTGTGCTTCTATTTTGTGCCTCCACTCTCCTCTCTATTTATAGGATGGGAAACCTATTTTAGGGTTAGAAAACCCTAAAAATAGCCAACCATAAGATCCAGCCGTCCACTAGCATCCAACGGTCCAAAATATAACATAAAAATTCCAAAATTCGAGTAGCCGCCGCTGACACCAAACTCGGACCGAGTTCGGTTTGATCCTGACATAATGATTCTAAAAACACCACACCGAGTTCGACCCGAACTCGATAAGGAACCGAGTTCAAACCGAATTCTGCCCCCTTCAGCGGACTTGATTCCCTACAAGTAAAACAAAGTTATTTATTCATTTATTTACAATTGTATGATGTATATACATGAGTTTCAAATTAAATTTGTTTTAAATCTTTTGAGATCTCTTACTCTTCCTTTGATGACGACAGAAGGTTCATTTGTTTGTTTTTGTCTTAGTCCTCTCACCTTGCAGGAGGTATAATGACAATGTATGATTTTATTTTATTTTCCTGACATCAATTTCCTACCATAAAGCAAATAAAAAAATTATTAACGTCTTAATGAAAAATTAAGTAAAAGCAACAATTAGATCATCTTTTCACCACATACAAAAATCATGGATAATATTTAGGCCACATTTGGTTTACAGAATCTGAATCTTGGAATGGAAAAAAAAAAAAAAAAAAAAAAACTCATTCATTTTTTGTATTTGGATGTCAAAAAAAAAAAAAGACAAAAAAACTGGTTCTGAAAGAAAAAATAAATTATTTACCATAACTACTCCTATATTTTATGTTTATTATACGAACTTTTCTTATTCTGAAAATAATCAAGCCAACTTATGCTTTATATTTTGAGGATAGTTAACGTAATGACAATTTACATAAGATATAAAACATAAGAGAGACCAATACAATAAACATAAAATATAAAAAAAATTGTGTAATTATTTTCAAAATAAGAAAAACATGTGTAATAAATATAAAACATAGAAAAAGTTACTATAAATAATTCCAAAAAAATTGGTTCTCCCCTATCCTAAGGATTCTCTCTTTATATTTGGAGTCTTGCATAAAGGACATTAGAGGGAGAACACAGATTGATTAGTATATTTAGATACCCATATTATATCCTAATGTTGAAGCTGAAACAAAGAAAGTTCTCTAAATTGATATTATAAAAGAAAGCCACTAAGAAGCAAAAGATCATAAGAAACAAAAGAAGCAGTTCCCCTCAAATATAATGCAACGACAAAAGGGGTTTAGTTAGGCCCAGGACATAACGTTCCTATTATATATGTGGCTGAAATCCTCAACCTGTTTTATATATATATATATATATATATATATATATATATATATATATATATATATAATTGCACACCCAATGAAATTTCCAACATCATTGTCATTCAGCTGGAAATAAGTAGTTTATATTCCTAATTTTACTATACTGATCAATATTTAGATATAGAGACACCCTTACGTACCAATGCCATTCACCTGGAGTGGATATGCTTCATACTTTCTATTAAATTACCGCTGCCACGTGTCCAATCGTGATTGGCCGGACTTTTTTGTCCTACTACGTAGGAATGCTGATGTCATTATTTTTGGTCCGGCCAATCAAAATCGGACATGTGGCAATATGATTTTGTTTTTTTTAATTTAATTTTTGACTACGGTTTTGATTTTGGGTTCAACCTTTGGATCTGTAAAGCATTTTTTGTAATTATATAACAAACTACTCCTAATCTATTCTACTATATAATGCCAAAACAAGGCTTCACCGTGAAAGTTTTTCGTTCCAAAAATACCCTTCATTACATTTCAATATGTATTAACGTTGATAAGAATATCTAAGTAATTAAAAAAGTAATTAAATACATATTAAATATATGTATGCATGCATGAGGCAAATTGGGAAATGATAGTTAATAAAACAAAGATATGCATGCATGCAAAGTAGGTAGTTTGGAGAATAAAACAAAAGTTAATAAAGCATGCATGCAAAGTAGGCACATGAGCCCAAGAGATAAGAAAAACCTTTCATATTTCCGTCATTTAATTTCTTCCAACTTTCATGCTCTTGCCTATTATATTTTCACCTATAATAAAATTAAGAAATTGTCGTTTGCTCTTTTAATAAACTATTTTTTTTCAAGTAATATGAAATACGTGCAACGCACGTGCGTATATACTAGTGTCTAATAATGAGGATAGATAACATTATTTGCAAATAAGAAATATTATTCCTATTGATCATCACCATCGTCCTCCCAAGCTCGCATGAGAATATGGTTGGTTATGAAACATAAAAAAAATTCATAAAAAAAGTTGACAAAGTTTGTATGAACTTTGACATGACTCTTTGTGGATACAATTTTTTTAATCAAATAACTATGAGCATTAAATAATCATGTCATAAAATTTGGACAATTATTTAGCTGGCAATGTATATGCATTTTGGACATATAGTGTAATCCTCCATTTTAGCAGGGTGTGTATATGCATTTAGCACTATGGCTAATATTACGTTTACCTTTACTATTAGGATAAACGGGATACGAGGCATAGTGCTCATTTTTTTAAATAAGTCATGTACATGTGGACCAATAGGAATAGAGTATACTAGTGCACATGGATGCACATGTGATGTAGGAATTCATTCTTATTGGTCCACATGTACATGGCTCATTTAAAAAAAATGAGCACTATGACTCATATCATGTTTATCCTTACTATTAGGGTAAACGAAATATGAGTCATAGTGCTCATTTTTCTAAATGAACCATGCACATATGGACCAATAGGAATAGAATGTACTAGTGTACATGGGATGTAGGAATTCATTCATATTGGTCTATCTGTGCATGACTCATTTAGAAAAATGAACACTATGGTTCATATTCCGTTTACCCTTACTATTAGGATAAACGTAATATGAGCCATAGTGCTCATTTTTCTAAATGAACCATGCACATGTGAACCAATAGGCATAGAGTGTACTAGTGCACATGGGTGCACATGAGATGTAGAAATTTATTTCTATTGGTCCACGTGTGCATAGCTCATTTAGTAAAATGAGCACTATAGCTCATATCCCGTTTATCTTAGTAAACGAAATATGAGCCATAGTGCTCAATTTCCTAAATGAGACATGCACATGTAGACCAATATGAATATAGTATACTAGTGCACATGTGTGCACATGAGATGTAGAAATTCATTCATATTGGTCCACATGTGTATGACTTATTTTTGCATGGACCAATAGAAATAGAGTGTATTAGTGCACATGAGATGTAGGAATCAATTCATATTGATCCACATGTGCATGGCTCATTTAGAAAAATGAGTACTATGGTTCATATACCTTTTACTATGGGATATGAGTCATAGTGTTCATTTTTCTAAATGAGCTATGCACATGTGGACCAATATGAATATAGTGTACTAGTGCACATTGTTGCACATGGAATGTAGTAATACATTCCTATTGGTCAACATGTGTATGACTTATTTGAAAAAATGAGCATTATGGCTCATATCCCGTTTACCCTTACTATTAGGATAAACGAAATTTGAGTCATAATGTTCATTTTTCTAAATGAGTCATGCACATGTGGACCAATAGAAATAGAATGTATTAGTCTACATAGATGCACATAAAATATAAAAATTTATTCTTATTGGTCACATGTACATAATTTATTTTAAAACAAATAAATACTATAACTCTTATCTCGTTTATCCTTACTATTAAGATAATATAATTTGTTATAGAAATTATATCTATCTTAATGACAAGCTAAGCCACATAATGAAAGTAATGGCAAAACTATCAATATTAAGACTACCAAATCCAAGACCTCCCCAACAATCTTTATCGTACCTAACTTTTGGATAACTCTCGATAGCTATTGATAGATAACGCAAATCTTCCGAAAAAATGATAGCTGGAATTAAGGGAATGAGAGTGTATTTTACATTGTTATATTGGACCACATTTAAACTTTTCTTTAATTGTTCCAATATAGTCATTTTACAATATAAATCAATGACTTATATTTTGTATTTTCTTATAGTATTTTTAACTAAAGTTTTACCGACCCAATGTCACATACACATATTCCTTTATAGTATTTGGTAACTAAAGCTTTACAGACCTGATGCCACATATACCAATTATATCAAGTTATCTAATGGGTCAAGCAGTCCGAGCCGAATCCGATTCGATCAAATTCGGACTGGACCGATCTGAGTCCGATCAAGGGATCGACCCGGTCCGGCCCATAGAAAACCCGAATTTGGACTGGGTTAGAAACTGGGACTCGATAGTTAGGTCCGGACCGGTCAAAGATGTTGGTCGAATTGAGTTTGTCACATCCGACACAGTCAACCCGGCACGAACCGGCCTGATCGGTAACCCAGGTCAGACCTGGTCCAATCCCAGTACTTAACCGGTTCCCCCTCCCCCACCCCACGCGGGGCCCACACATTTATACATATATTACTTTGGTGGGAATAATTTACCAGAATCTCCCCAATATACCCCTTATTTATAATATTAGAGGGTATTTTGATAACCCCTCCCAAAAGCTATATTAACCTAAAGGGAGGTATTTTGAGGTATTTTTACCAAATTATTTGTAATATATAATTATTATTTTACTAATTATAAATGATATTTTAGTTATTTTGTTGAAAATGATCAAAATATTCTTATAACAACTATATTTTAAGAATATTTGGGAATAATTTAGCACACAAAAAATCTTATAAATATGACATAAATATTTCAAATATACCGCAACAATTTGTCTTCGCTCTCTTACAATACTTACAAGTCATCTAGTGATATTCAGTAAAAATGCTACTTTTTTGTTGTCATGAAAAATAATCAACCACCATAGCAACTGCAAGATCGACAAATTCAAACTGTACCACAACCTCAGGGGATACAAGAGCCTCAATTCGAAAGAAGATCGAAAATTTGGCAGCACTTTAGCAGATTTTACAATGAGTGTAATATCAAAAGAAGCATCTCGCATAAATTTTTTGTTAAATACTTGCATTGTGAAAAACGACTTCAATAAAAACTTACTATGGCAGATAAAATCTATGTAGGCATGTTGACAAGTGTATCTAATATCTTGCATATTCTTGAAAATGTACCATATTTCAATATGTATTATTATTGTTAGATAGGTATATTTAAATTATGTGACTTATATTTGAATTTTTGATTTTAGCCTCTCTACAAGATTTTTTGTCATTACAAAGAAAGTTTAAAGAAAGGCAAAAAACAAAAACTCAAATATAAGTTGTACATTTTTTAATGCGACTTATGTTTTAGTTTCTGTTTTGAATTTCTCTACAAACTTTTCTTGGAATTACAAAAAAAAATTGAAGAGAGGTTGAAAGCAGAAATCTGAACATAATTTGTATTACTTATGTTACAAGAATAATATATATATATATATATATATATATATATATATATATATAATTTATTAAAATATTGACATTATTTTAAAATATTGTCGTAAATTTTCTCTTTAATATTGTGGCCCATGTTTTTTAAGGACAATTTTTAATGCCCAAAGTAAAGGCTATTCATTTATATATTTTTATTTAATTTTTTACGGACCAATCCAGACCCGATCTTGAATCGACTCGGACCCGGACCCAGTTTGATTAGGCCCGATCCAATGCTAATTCGGGTTAGGAACCGGGCTGAATTTGGGTTTACAAATATCTGGTCTGAATTAACCCAGTCTGTCTATCCCTCGAATTAAGTTCCAACCAAAAACTGATCAAATTCGATCAACATTGATCCAGGGCGGATCTGACCGACCCAAAACACACCTTGATATATGCCGAGACATTTGACCACATTGTAGAAAGGCAAATGAAGACTACTTTCTAACATTTAATTCCCAGGGCATGAACAATAAATAATCCCCAAGTTGCATGGTCGGCCTAGACGCTGGACAGCCAGGACGACCTTTCAGGACCCCTGGACCGAAAGGGCCTAAAAAATCAGTTTAAATATAAATATATTAATAATCTTGTATCTAAATTATCTACCATGAATCTCCTTTTAACACAAACCATGTTATGGTTATTATGTTAGACTTGCATACTAGAACTCCTTATTTTAATTATTGATAGTGACATTTTTTTATGGCTATTTGATATTACCCATATCTTAGATTAGATATATTGATATTACCCCATATTAAATTAAAAGTTAAAAATACCTTTCTGAAAGTGTCGTTAAAAACCTGAAAGTGTCGACACTTTCAGGAAGATATTCTCAACTTTTAATCTAACGGGATAATATCAATATACCTAATCTACGAGGGAGGTAATATCAAATAATCATTTTTAATTTATTTTTATTTTAATTTTTTTAATAATTTTATATTATGTATGAGATCATATTTTAAAAGTTCTTCTCAGATCCCAGGAACTGACCAAGCCAAGTTGGCAACTAAAATCAAAACAGTAAATCTAATTGGAAGTGCGACGGCACATGGCAGCCCGTGAGCATACGCCCATATCGGTAGTTCATTGTATGGTTCGGTTTGCTAACCATTCCCGCTGGCGCCACCGTTCGCTCTCTCGCACGCAAAACAGAGCCTTCTACCTTTCTATTTAGGGTAGTTTCGTATAAAAGTTCTTAACATTTACAATATTTGTATACAAGTCCCTCCAGTCTTATTATTTCCTTGAAAACTTCTCAAAATGTTAAAACATTAGCTATAAGTTCATCTTATTAACTCATGATAAAATGAGAATACTTTGTTGAGTTAAACCCAAAAAAAAAAAATTTTAAAAATTGAGATACATTTGTATCTTATTTTTTCCATACCTTCTCTTCGTCGTGCCTTGGGATGAAAAAACGGTAGGAAGGAAAAGGAAGAAAAAAAAAAAAGTGCGATGACGTGTTGGATGATTGTTTGGAATGTTTTGATAACGGTTTACAATAGTAGAGAGATGAGATATTTTATATTGGTGGGGAAAAGGTAGTTGAAGAAATGAAAGAAAAATAGAGAAGAAATTAACAGGAACCTTCCGAATGCGAAGAGCCGGCTTATACACAAATAAAAGTCGGAAATGCACCAAAACTCCTCTCTTCCTTAAAAATAAATAAATAAATAATAATAATAATAATATAGTACTACTACTAAAAGCAAAGCAAATGAAGTTTTGAATATATAAAGAAAAATTCTGGAAAAATAAACGAAAGCCTTTATTCATTCATTGCTGGGAATAGGAGCAGGAAAAGGAATAGAGAGGCTTCTGCTGCTGCAGCAGAGAATTGGATTTGTGTAGGCGATGGCGTCCGGTTATCCCGGCCGAGACCTCCGCCGCTCTTTCGGCTTCCCCACCACCACTGGTTCTTCCGTCTACACGTCGTACCAGCCGCTGACCGACGGCGACGGCGGCATGCTCAAACGTTCCGTTTCAGAACTCGAGTTCGAGCAGCAGGCCCTCCTTTTTCGTTCCGTCAAGCAGAGGACCGATGTTTCTTTGCACCCGTATCCAGTTCTGGCTCCTCCTGTATCACTCGTGGAGTCCGACAAGAAGTCGTCCATGCGCAACCAGCTGCAGGAACTGGAGAGGCAGCTGCTTCTTGACGACGACGACGACGCGGCCAGCGCCACCGGCCGCTCCGCTGTGACCACTAGAGAGTGGAGCGAGGCGATGAATCAGCTCATCTCCCCATCTCCGTCCACGTCCACGTCGTCCTCCACTTCCTCCACCGCCTCCTGCTCGCCGAACCCCCCCTCCACTTCTCGACAGCTTCTTCTCGACACCGCAACCGCAATCGCCGATGGCAACTTCGAGACCGCCGCTTCGAACCTCGCGGCGCTGAAGCGCGCCGCGAACGCCAGCGGCGACCCGGACCAGCGGCTGACGGCGATGATGCTATCGGCGCTGGCGGCCCGAACCTCCATCTCTAGCTCCGCTGCTGCTCACCCGTTCGCCGAGCTCCGCAGCCTGGAGCACCAGACCGCGACGCAGATGATGTACGACCTCTCCCCGTGCTTCAAGCTCGGCCTCATGGCCGCCAACCTCGCCATCCTCGACGCCACCAGAGACAGCCCCAAGATCCACGTCATGGACTTCGACATCGGCCACGGCGGCCAGTACGCTGCGCTCATCCACGCCGTCGCCGAGAGGTCCCGCCAGATCCCTTCCCTCCCCCCTCCTTCCCTCAAGATCACCGCCGTCTCCGACCCCACCTTCTCCTTCACCACCAACAACCTCAACCTCATTGCCAACAAGATTGCGAACCTCTCCGACCGTCTCGGTCTCGACGTCCGCTTCAACGTAGTCAACAAAAGAATTTCCGAATTAGACGCAGCCGCTCTCGGCTGCGACCAGGGGGAGGCCCTCGCCGTGAACTTCTCGTTCGCGCTGTCGAAAATCGCGGACGAGAGCGTGTCCCCCGCGAACCCGCGTGACGAGCTGCTCCGTCGCGTCAGGTCGCTGGGGCCGAAGGTGGTGACGGTGGTGGAGCAGGAGGTCAACTTCAACACCGCCCCGTTCCCGGCCCGGTTCGCCGACGCCTGCGCCTACTACGGCTCGCTGCTCGACTCGCTCGACGCGACGGCCGGGCGGGACAGCGCGGAACGGGCCCGGGTCGAGGCGTGGCTGGGCCTAAAGGCCGCCAATGCAGTCGCCAAGGAGGGATCGGACCGGCTCGAGCGGCCGGAGGTGTTCGGGAAGTGGCGGGCCAGAATGGGAATGGCGGGGCTGAAACCGGTCTGGTTCGGTCCGGCGGTGGTTGAGCCTGTGAGAGCCCGGTTCGGTTCGCTTCGGTCTGTTCCCGGATTCACGTACAAGGAGGAATCGGGCGGGCTCGGGTTCGGCTGGATGGGTCGGGTGCTGACGGTGGCGTCCGCGTGGCGTTAGGCTTAGGCTATCAGTATTATTCTTACCAACTTTTTAATTTTTCTTTTTTATATTATATAATTATTAGTAGTAATAATTTGGATATTAATTGTCTCATTAAATTCGATATAATTTGACACTTGTAGTTTCAATGTTTGGTCAAGATTCCTGCCTATATATATATGTTTCAATCAATTGTCAATTGGTTAGGATAAATTTGGACGGTGCCTTACACGAAGAAAAGTTGTTGCTGGCTTGCTTGCGATATTTAGTTTGTGTACAGTGATAGAAAGAGAGGGAGCATATCTTTCTAATATCATTTCGGCTAAAGACACTCAAATAATATTTCAGAATAATAATTTATAATGCAGATGTGACACATAAATCTATACTATTATATAATAATAATTGGAGACTTCATCGGAAAAAATTTGTTTAAAAAAATATTATTATCTATATTTACTAACTAATATTATTTATTAAATTTAACATAATAGCTAGATAATTACGTAAAAAAAATAAAAAAATCGGTTTTTTTTTTTCAAGTAGTAAAAAATTAAAGGACATATCTTGTCAAACAGTAAAAGTTAAGGGGCTATTGTTTGCTCTTTCCAAATAATAAATAGTAAAATTTACGAGGTTATTATTTATTCTTTTTAAATAGTATAAATCTGATTAGTGTAATTCAATTATTTTTCATGGTCGAATTTGAAATATTAAGAAGTCATGAGGTCCCTTGGGAATTTTGTTATAATATGATGTTGATTGTAGAATGATGTGTTGTGTTGTGGTGGTGAATTGCTCTCTTTAATTTGAGGCTGTGCTGGTGGCGAGTTTAAATAAGGGCTTGATGAGCGGATCTAAATCGAGTTAGATTAGCTTCTGATTATATGTGTTTGTATCAATGGTCACGATAAGAGAGATGAGGTTTGATTAGACTCTTTTTTTGGGCTGAACATTTGGGTTTTTCTTACTTTTGGGTATTAAAAATAGTTTGTATTACTATTCTACATTGTATCAAGTTTTTCTTTGTAGAGTACGATATTAAAAATTAGTGTGTGTTACTATTTTACATTCAAGTAATAAACAGTTTGACTAACATGAATATCCTAAAAAATAGAATTTTTTTTTTTAGAAAACACAAAAACTTTTCTGTGGACACGACCCTCTCTTAATTAATGGAGACATCAGGAGCGGTTCTGAGCTAGGACAAATTGGACGACGATTTAGGACCCAAAGATTAAAATGGCACCGATATAATTTTATCTAAAATAGAATTAGTATGTACTCGCATGAGTCGTTTCCACTCCTGTTCCATAGTCCCTTCCCTCTCTCCCTCTTGCTTCGCCCTCAGGTCTTCCGGTCTCCTTCGTCTCGTACTGTATGACCCATATAACAAGACTGTTATTAGAATCCCGTACTTCCAGAAAAATAAAACAGAAAGAAAACAAAGCAGCTATGGTGACGAAGAATGAAAGGTAAAATTTCCTAGCATTTTATAGTGCAAAGGAACACAGCAAACTCACCATTACACATGCAATCCACTGAAGCCAAAAGCAACAGGCTGCAGGCAGAATGCAGTAAGGGGGCAGTGGGCTTGCACATATTACACATGTTGCGACACCAAGGTGTGGAGCACCCCTGTGGCCAAGTAAAGGCTCTTAATAAAGCCATTACAAAATTCACTCGGAACAGTTCAAATTTTTATCGGACTGCCCACTTTCAATTAATTTTTTTTATAATCAGAACTGTAGGACTGTCAAAATTTTGACAGTCCTAAAAATATATGTTGACTTTTTAGGACTGTCAAAATTTTGACAGTTCTTCTAATTGGTAGGACTGTTAAAATTTTGACGCTCCGGAAGATAGGGCTACGCGAGGTGACACGAGGGCTTCGCTGCGTGGAAGCCGGAAGGGAGGACGAGATGGAGGAACGGGAGGGGGAGGACGGGGAGGAGGCGGCGGCGGGAGACGGGGGAGGAGGCGGAGGCGCGCGGGAGCGGCGGTGGAGGAAGGGGTCGCTACTGCGCGCGGAAACGGCGATGAACGGTGGGTACGGCGGCGAGCGGTGGAGGACGGGGCTGCTGCTGCGCACGGGAACGAGGGCGAACGGTGGAGGAGCGGGAGGAGGGAGGTGAAGAGATTGGACAGTCCTAATAAAATTTGGATTAACCTGAATAAATTTTTTTTATAACTGAATTAGTATTATTATAGAACTAGTTTCGAGTCTACTTTATAGTGCCTTTATTACAGTCCCTAGTAAATGGTACGTTCTCCCTTCGACGTGAATTTTTGTACTGCCAATCTACCATCTTTACTTAATCTGTCCCTTCCTTGAGATATTGTCTTGTCTTCAGGAGATTTGGTTCCGTACCAGATATTGATAATTTTTCGTGGTCAATTTCTCCTACAGAGATTTTGGTACCTCGTTCAATCAAATTCTATTTGTATTGACATTCCGAACACTATGAGAAGAAATTGGCCAATGGGAATCCACATCCGTGTTCCGTGCACAAATGAATGCTATATCGGTCCAACACTCTAATAGGGGAGTAATCCAACAATATATGGATAGATTTAAATAGACAAATTTGGTGTTTGGATGCCTGGAAAAGCAAATAGAGAAATACATATAACACTTGTTGTATTATTGGTATCAATTTTAGTGTTTGGTTTAATTTAAATGGAAGTTATGGTGGAAAAAAAAATGTTATATCGACTCTCCCAATCAGGATTGGCCAAGGGATAAGTTGGACACATCGGAAGGGATCAACCAAAATTAATTCTGACTGTAACAACCAAATTTTTGGTCCGACTTGCTTTCAACTACCACAGTTTTAATTATACTATTTACAATGTTTTGTCAGCATTCTCTTGTCTTTCAAGTCATAACCGAACAGTAAAATTATACGTAAATAGTGCCCAAAAAAATCTCGCAAGATTTATATTTTTAATAAATAAAAAAAAAGACTCAATATTTTCTTTTATCAATTGATTGAACCATTGTATTATGGTTACTTTGATCAAATCATCTCATCTGTCCACTACTCGTTATAATTTTAACATTATAGTCAAATTTTAACTCAAAAAAAATGTTTGAAATACCCTAAATACTAATGCACACGTCATTTAAAAATTATAAGGATAAATTATGTATATAGATTTAAAATATTTCATATTTTATTATTCTTTCTATTTTCTCTTTCTTGTTTCACAATATTTGTCAGTATTTTCTTTTCATCCAAGTCATAACCGAACAGTGAAATCGTACGTAAAGTGCAAAAAAAAAAAAAGATCTCGCAAGATTTGTACTTTTAATTAAAAAAGTCTCAATATTTTTTTTTTATCAATTGAACCGTCGTATTATGGTTACTTTGATCAAATCACCCCATCTGTCCACTACTCGTTATAATTTTAACTGAAAAAAATGTTTGAAATATCCAAAATATTCATGCACATGACCATTAAAAATTATAACTATTTTAGAGTAAATTCTGTGTATAGGTTTAAAATATCTCATATTTTACTATTCTTTCTAAAAATTTTTTCCTTGTTTCACTATTTTCTCGCTCTGTTTCACATTTATATATTATTAGTTTATTTTATTTTCTGCATAAATAATTCAAATAAATCTTGTTGATAATAAATCTACAAATTGTACCAAATTAATAAAAATTAGAAAATAAAATAAAATAAACTATGAGTACGTTCTTCTTCTTTTTACAGAAAGTATGAATGATTTTTTTTTTTTTTGTGCTTTACCCCAACAAAAGTTAGTAACAAGCATCCTAATTATATTATTCTGAATGAAATTATAAATCTTGCAATATAGCCGACAAGCAATCAAATCTCAAATGCCACTGATGTTGGTTGCTCCTCTGCTCTTAGCCTCTTATTCTTATGTATAGGAGAGAATCCAAATATGCAGTTTTGAGTATACAGTGGGGACAGAGAAAGTCCCTTGTTGCACTGCCTCCCTAGACAACAATAATAAGCTTTGGCCTGACGCATATCTAGCACCTCCATGTACTCGGGTGTGTTTTCTTCTCAAATACTAATGACCAAGTATCCACCAAACAAGTTATTTAGAACAGAAAATTGAGTATAGAACATAAAAAGTTCCAAAAATTATATCCAAAACATAAAAATTTTAAAATTGTGTATAGAACATAAAAATATCTTTAAAAAAGACGTTTTTAAACAAAAGCCCCAAAATACCCTTTTTAAGAGATCTTTGGAACAAATTATGTACTATAAAATTCGTCTGTTATAATGAGAAAGTAATTAATAAATGTCATTTAAAAGGACATTTTTGAACAATTGTTAAAAAATATCCCTTTTAAGAACGTTCCATTGCTCTTCTTGAAAATTTTGAAACTTCATTGTTCTGGATGCAATAAAATAAAACTTCAATGATCTATGTACAATTTTATGTATTTAGAAAGACTCAAGGACCCCAAAATGCTACATCAAGTGACCTGCAAATAACCACCACAACATCCATGCAGGGGTGAACATTATTCGGTTTGGACTGAAAATCGAACCTAACCTAACCGAATACAAGATTCGGTTTGGTTTGAAAAAAAATATGGTTCGATTTTGGTTTTGAAAATACTATAACTTCTTTTTCGGTTTCGTATTTCGGTCCAAAACCGAAAATCGAATAAGATTATACAATTATGTAAATACCCTCAATTTTATGCATATTTGTGACTAAATATATGTATATTTTAAAAATAACAATTCTATGTATATGTTTTGAAGTCCAACTTTGATAATTTAATAACTAGTTTAACTTTAGAAGCAACTTTAAAATACAACAAATGTGTGTATAAAAATTATAAATTTTACGGATTTTTTTTGTCTAAATGGACGAAATTTTGACAAATCGCGGCTGAGGAAAAATGTTTGGAGAAATTGCAAACGGGGGGACATCTCGCCAACTTAGTTGGCGGGGTCAAACGAAAGAGGAGGGCTCGTCAACTCAGTTGGCGGGCTAGAGGCGTTGGGGGCAGCGCTTGCCTACTCAGTTGGCGGGCTAAGGACGTGGGGGGCAGCGCTCGCTAATTAATTTGGCGGGGAGGGGAGAATCAATACTACTGACCCGAGAACCCTCCTCCTCTGCCCCCTCGAAGACCATCCATTCCACCTCGAAGACCCCTCCCCCTTGAAGACCCCCCTCCCTCGAAGACACCCCCCCCAAACCCCCCTTCCCCCTCCCCCCCTCTATAAATTAGCTCCCCACAATACTCTCATTTTCTCACAACACTCTCTTCTCCTCTCTATATACAACATTTATATTCACTTTCCTTCAAGCAGCAAGATCAACCGGGATGAAAAGAGCCCAAAAATCTAATATAAGTAAAATTATTATATTTTAGTCGTAAATAAAAATAGTTAGCTTTTTAAATCGTTGACAGACTTATTATATTTTAATCGTAAATGATCATAGTTAGTTTTTTTTAGAGATGGCTAACCAAAATGACGGTCGTATTCCTGGTGGACCGACTACCGACCTTATTATTAAGCAACATGAAGACCACATATCTAGTCGGATATTTACTGGAGAGGTAATTTTTTAAATTATAAGTTTGCAAGTTAAGTAATTTTCACATAAAATATTAATGCATATATTTTTTATAGTTATACGATCATGATCTTGATTTACGAATCCGGATCCATGTACATTGGCGGACCGGAAGAAACTATCGTACGTGGAAGCTAAATTCTGCCTAAAAGGCTTTGGTGGAATCCTTTGGATTCCACTATATAGACCGGGTTAGATATTTAATCCACGATTTTTATCTAGTTGTAAGTCTTGCGGAGCATTGGTGGCCCGAACGCAACACTTTTCAACTCACATTCGGCGATATGACGATCACCCTATTTGATGTGGCAAATATACTAGGGTTACCTATTAAATGTGACGCTATATATTTTGATCCGCACTTAAAGAGATATGATATGATCATGAGGTATCTCGATGTTACCCCTCCATCTGGTATAAAAGATGGTCATTTTGTGAAGTTTACATGGCTTCGTGACAACTTCATGGACCTACATCACACTATTGAAGGGGTGGTTTATGTAGATGAAATGCGGGTATATTTTTTAATTAGTAAGGTTTGTTTATGACTTAATTTAGCGTTTATACAACACTTAGTATTTTCAGGTCATTCGTTGCACTAGAGCGTATTTGCTCTGTTTATGTGGTACAATTATATTTTCTGACGCATCAGAAAATATGCTAAATGTGCAGCTTCTACCATTCTTGGATGATTTGACAAAACCTACTCAACGTGCATGGGGAGCTGCTACTCTAGCATTTTTATACGCAAATTTGACAGAATTTATGAGATCCAGTCGCAAGAGTATTTGTGTATGTATTTCACTTATTCAGATATGAATGAAAGACCTAAATTAGTTAGATTAGAATACAAATTTTGTTTGTACTAAAATCATATTTTTGTTTTATAGTTCTGGTCCTACGAGCACTTCTATATTGGTAGGCCTGTTACTAGCATTCTCAGTAATTTTGTAGTCTTTTCGGTTGCTATGCGATGGCCCACAGATGTAGTGGATTACCAACACTACCAATACAAAAATCACTTTATCGTAGCCAATTTGATATACTGCAGTATCATGAGGTAATTATTTAAATATCTAATAAATATCTTTAGATTATTACAGTTATGATCGTAGAGAAACATCATATCTATTTGATACAATGTCATTAAATATGTTACCTGGTTACCTTACATATGTGAAGATGATGCTTCAGAAATCAAGAGGACATCATATTCGTTTAGTTTACACAGATCTTATATTATATATGATCGGTTCAACATATACCATCCGGTAGACCATGTTCTTCGATAATTTGGGATGAGTCAAATAACTTCTGATGATCCACCGACTGTCGGTCATGAGCCAGGAAATGCAATACAACGAATCCTTGGTCTCGTTGCTGATTGAAATAATCGGTTCAAGAATTATAGTGTGAGGGACATGTCTCCCGGACTAAGATCTGCTGATGAATGTAAGTTCTAAGTTACTCATTATTCGTATTGATTTAGTATAAATAGTTTGCTAAAATTTTATTTACATTATGCAGACATTGGTAACTTAGATTATAGGCAATGGTGGGGATGACCTCTTATGAGCAACCGAGTATACAAATATGAGGAGCAAAGGTTCAAGGGTAGATCCGTAGACGATTCTACTTTTCGTACTTTTATCGATGACATGCATAATTTGGTATGACTTCATTACACTTTCAAAATTACATATACATAGATATGATAAAAAAATTAATTTACATCTTTCATATTTCAGAGTGGTGTATACCAATAATATTTGCAACAACCTGAGAGAAATATTCTCCCACAAAGTCAATTTCTTATGGAGGAACTTGTGACTCGTGTTGATCATCTCGGTATTGGGCGGGAACCTGAAATGCCTCCAGTACAATCACATCTTCCACCGGACTATCTGACCGGCATTGTATGACAAAGACGCTCTCGTCGTCGTAGGAGGGATGGTGCAGAGGGACCTATTCACCAATATGCTGGAGACATTCTCCAATATTATGCTGGAGCGAGCCCTATTCACCAATATGCTGGAGACATTTTCCAATACTACGCTGGAGCGGGCCCTAGTCACGAGTATGCTGGAGCGGACATTAGTCACCAGGACGCTGGAGATGAAAGCTACCAGATATTCACACAGTTTTTTTTGACTCCATCAGCACCGCTGCCTACCCAGACTCAGCAAGACGATGAGAGGGATGAGTAGATGAATGTTTAGAAGTATGATTTGTAACAATGTTTGATTGCAATATTTGTCAACTTTCATTATCAAACTCACTATTACAATATTTCTAAGTTTGTATTAAACAATTCTATTTTACTCTCTCGGTTGACTAGTATATCTTCTTCGGTTGTGTCCCATCGTACCACAATTACTGCAACGAAGATCTCTTGTCGATGAATTCCGGGGTTTGATGTGGTTCTTCTTTGGTCTTCTGGCTTTGCGTCTTACATCTGGTACTCCAATTTCTTCTCTAACCAAAGGAGCTTGGATTTTGTAGAAAACTGGAATTGGTTCCATTTTTGGTGCATATACACTTCTCAAGGTCTCCGTCGAAAATACTGGAGGATAAAAACTATCAATACTAATATTGCAATATCTTCAAACAAAACATGCATGTATACATGGTTTATAAGTATAGTACCATCTAAAACATGTACAAGATCTATCGGTTATATTAACAATATATATTCTACTTGTTGTACGGTCTATTATTTCAAACTTATAACCATCAATAACTAATATTTCTAGGTGATTCTTCTCTTTGATAATACAAGCCATGGTCTTTAACATCTTCGGACAATAATCTGTGTCTATATTTTCAGCATTCTTTGTACGATTGTCATGAAGTGTAATAATCTTGGCTTTAATACCATCGAGAAGTATTGTTATTGGCTTATCTCGTAATTTTTTAATCCAGCTGTTGAAACATTCAGCAAGATTAGAAGTGTTAATATCTAATCTAGGACAAGGAGCATATGCTGTTATCCAATGTTCAAATCGATGACTTTCATCGTTTACACCAATAAGCCAATCGTACAACATTATGTTCTCGGCTTTAATTATATCAAACATACTCTCTACATCTGTTTCATTATATGATCTAGCAAGCGAGTCTAACAAGTGTTGAAATGCAGGTTCTTTCGTAACTTTTTTCATGTTTTGTTTAAAATGTTAAATACAAAAAATATGAGGAGATGCAGAAAAAATAGCACGAATAGCATTTATTAATCCTTTTTGCTTATTAGATATAAATAAAATTGTACTCCAATCATTAAAAAAAAATTCAAAAGATATTTTAAGGGAGTTTAAAAACCAAGACCAAGAATCACTATTCTCACCTTCAGCAACAACATAAGCAATATGATATAATTGATAGTTAGGATCGTGAGCACAAGCAATAAATAAGATACCTTGATATTTAGACGAAAGAAATGTAGCATCAGTACTAATAACCGGTAAACAGTCCCTTAAAAATCCGTCAATACATGACTTAAAATAAATAAAAATTCGTTGAAAGCTATTATTTTCGGCAGTTTTAATAAAATATATACTATCTGGATTCGTCTCCATAATTCTATAACAATACTCCTCAAGACTAGCGTATGCCTCATCAACTACCATTAATTTCAGCTAATGTCGTCTCTCGGGCTCTCCAGGCTTTGGAATAACTAACTTGTATACGGTGCTCCCTATATATATCTTTAACAATTTGTGATGGACTATATGACTGGTTATATCTAATAATGTCAATTATCATGGTCTTAATCCATGCAGCGGTAACTAGTCCATGAAGTCCTGTACTAAGTCTCCCTAAACAAGAATGGCGATTTTCTAATGTACTAACTTTAACTATATCGCCATTTCTAATGGATTTGACATATACTCTCCAATTACAATTCTGTTGATCACAATTATATATAATTCCACGAACATTATTCATAACACTAGCTAAACAACTAAAATTATATTTAATTGCTAAATTACTTATAAAGCTTCTAAAGCGAGAACGGCTAGGAAATGATTGCCCCTTAAATACTTCATCACTTATAGCTTTTACAACATCATCATCTACCGTATAATCTACATTTTTAACTAAATCATCACTATTTCCATCGTCGTTGTCACTATCATCATGGTTAGATTCATATGATGAATGACTTTCTTGGAAAAATGAAACAATTTGTTGAGAAGTACTAGCACCCGAACTAACATGCTGGTATTCAGAAAATATTCACTATTTCTATTATCTAATGTTGCTGCAACTTTAATAACATATATTTTTATATACCGTGATTGTGAATTAATCTTAAGAATATAATTTCATGCATCTTCACTATCTATAAAAAAATAATTAGAACCAAAAAATAGACTTCAGAATAAAATCGTAATGAATAGAACAATGTTCAATAATATGATTACGTATATTTTCAAAATTAATATTCGGATAAGTTGAAAAAAATTGGTTTTCTCCTCCTTCGTAATTTAACCCATTTACTTTACCGCCGTGCGAGCATACAATTCTTATGCTACGATCCATGACGATTGAGAACTTTTGCTACAAGAAACTGAGATAAACTTTGACTGCAGGCAAATTTTTTTTTTATTGCTCGAAGCTTTGTTAGAGGCAGAGAGACAGAGAGAGTGCTGGAGGCTTTGCTAGAGGGAAGAGAGCGAGAGTGTTGGAGGATTTGGTTGAGGCAGAAAAATATATATATAATCTTGCATTAGCCGTTGTGCAACGGCTATAATCTCCTCATCCTCCCCGCCCCCATCCCGAGAAGCCAACGGCTATAATCTCCTCATCCTCCCACGCCAACTCGGTTGGCGGCCCACACCAAACACTCCATCCGCCAACTGAGTTGACGGTCTCTCCCCATTTCACGCCACCGCTCGCCAACTAAGTTGGCGGGCTCCCTATTTTGTTCTCCCTCGCCAACTTAGTTGGCGAGTCATCCCTTTGTTTATAATTTTTGCAAACTATCCTTTAGCCGCAATTGTCTCAAAATTTGTTTCTTTATATGAAAAAATTCGTAAATTTTAATATAATTTAACAACGATTCCAACTTTGGATCCGACCCATTAAACAATAAAAATATTTCAACCGAACAAACCGAATAACCGAATTGATTATTATGTTCGGTTCGGTTCAGTTTGGTTTCGATTTCGGTTTCGACAAATTTCGGTTCTGAAATTTTAAAATTTTGATTTATTCGATTCGAACTATTTCAGTTCCGAAAAAACCGAATACTCATCCGCTACATCCGTACATGTACAGAGACCAACCACAAAAAGCAACACAACATAGCCTCAAAGCATTATCACAGGAGTCAATGTCCAACTGCTTAAGCAAAGGCAAGAAGAGGACCACCGTTACATGTGAAGGAGAGCCCTTCGACAAAAAACAAGAAAAAAAGAAAAAGAAGAAGTAGTATGAACACTCCAAAATAGGTGGTGTGTGAGACACCTTTTATGTGAGAAACATAGACGCACACTCTAATACACTATGACAGCTAAAGTCAATGCCATATCAGTATCCTCTAATGTTCTAGGGACCGAACCACACTTGCACTGAGGTGGTTTCCAACCCCACCAATTTTTATTTTATTTTTCATATGTTTTCTTTCTTTCAAGTTAGTCCTACCCAGTTCAAATTTTTGGTTCAGTCCTTGCTCATTGGACAACCAATGTCTGCAGCGCCACACAGCTTAGAAAGCTCTATATAGTTAATAGAAATTTCAGCAAATTAAGCTTCTTCCCTGCCTTTAGGACCGATCCGAAAGTTTGGATTATTCTATTCCAAACTTTTTTTAATTATCTTTTAATTTTTATTGTGGATCGGTTTTGGGGGTTCATCCGTGACCCCATCCTTTTGTAGGGTTATGTAGAATCTGAAAAGTTTTCTAGCAGCAAGCCTAAAGTCTTGTCATTCTTATTCTTGAACGGACATGCGTGCCTTGTCTATGAAGTGCAGGGACACTCCAACAACTATATCGTGTCCGTGTCACCTGGTGTCACTTATTGTATTGGACACAACACATATATATTAAAAAACCATACTAGTGACATAGGAATATGGGAGTAAAGTACAAAAAAATGTTCCTTAGATTTACGATTTTACATTTAAAGATCTCTGGTTTTAAAAAAAACTCTCGCATTTTTATTTTTGTTCAGTTTGTGCCCATTTTGAAATCTGCCGTTAACAGACGTTAAAATACGTCTGAAAAGACGATTTTATCCCTCTCCCCATTATCCCCCCCCCCCCCCCCCCCGCTCTCTTTCCGGTGGGTGGGGGGAGGGAGGGGGCGGGTGGCCGCGCGGGGAGGAGGGAGGGGGCGGAGAGGAGGAGGGGGGACTGCCACCACCGCGGCGGGTGGGGGTGAAGGAGGGGGGTGAATGGAGAAAAGTGGAAGAATATTTTGAATATTTTTATTATTATTTTATTTTTAAAACAGTCATTAACGGTCAAATCTAACGGTTTGTCGGTAGAAAAAATTTTGATCGAGTCATATATTGCAGAAGAGTTTAATTAATATATTTGTTTGCTAACGAAATAAATTTTTTTTTTTTTTTAACAGTTTATCCTTGAAATATATGTCAGATTTGTCATATATATTCATGTTGGTTCAACCTAGTGCTGGCAAGTGGCCAACCCGACCTACATTTCTTGCATGCCATAGATAGCGGTCCATAGCTTTCTTTCCTGCAACCCGTCCTACAATAATACAGCAACACGACTCCTAGTCAAGGACGAGGGGACGAATTTCAAGAGAGGAGCAACAATCTTTCTTGCTTATAATTTCTAAAACAAGGTTGATGAAGTACAACTTTATTAACAATTATTGTTGTACACTTTAAGGATAATTTACATACACTCAGTAGTTGTTGGACCAAGGCGTAGTGCCCAGCAGCATTTTCATATGCTTGTACTATTTTCACTCATTTCCAAATGTTTTCTTCTGTTCCCTAATTCTTGGTGGTCACACACGTGACTTCGTCCACTTTATTAGTAAGAATTGACTAGGGCAACAATTTGCATTATATATGAATTATCACCACTTGACAAATATTATTTGCTATTTCATCTACATACAACAAGCCCCTAAGTAAGGTTGGTGGACCTCATGTTGCAATGTGAGCCGGGTCTGGATTGATCCAATCCGGTTTTAATGAGCTTGATCGGGTTCAGGTCAGGCCAGTCCAATCCGATTAAGAGAATCAGTCCAAACCAAGCCGCAAACCAAAACCATATATCCAGGTCGGGCTGAGAATTCGCGTAGAGACAGGCGGAGTTGGGCCCGGTCGAGTCTGGGCCGGGTCGATACCAAATGACTATAAAAAAATTGCCCAAGGGGCTTGGGCCTTGGCCTCGGACTAGGTAATTGTACAGAACGATAAAAAAATACTAGGCCCTTGGGCCTTATTATTATTCTAAAAATAAACAATAAAAATATTATAGAACTTTTATGCTTTTTAAGTCGATGTATTTTATTTTTTTTAATTTATATTATTCTATTATTTTTTGTCGAATTAATTTCGTGTTAATTGTATTAAATATTAGTAAAAGACACGAATAATTTACAAAATAAATTAAATATTATTTTGTTGATCAACTGAATCTAATAAACAAAAAAAAAGTTAATACTAATACCAAATATATTCGATATTAGATTCTTTTGGAAGAACTCAACAAGAACTTATGGTATAATTATTATATATATATAAATTAAAAATATAGTAAGTTAATTAAGTTTAGCGTTTATTATATGTAGGATATGTTAGGAATCAATTAAAATTTGAAGGACAAAATAGACACAAATGGTGGATTTTTAAATTTGAGAATTTTTTTTCTCTCCTTTGTCAAATTTAGAAACAGATCACTTTTCCTAAAAATAATTGAAGAATTATTTTCAAATTGAGGAAGAATTGGAGAGGAGCTCAATTTGGTGTTTGAAAATTGTGGTTGGAAATGAACTTTTAGACGAGAATCTAGATCCATATTGGAGAGCCATAATTCCGCTTCCAAAGCTATTTAACCTTTTCTCCCATCTCTTATGGAAGATCCTTCCTTGTTGCAAAATAAAAAACTAAATAGCATTTTCGTTCTGAGAGCACCGCCGTGATGCCGTGATATAGAAGGACCAATTCAACCATGTGTTGAATGTATAATTTCTAATTAATTTGTTTTTGCTAAACCCTTCATCAATACAAAATCTACAAGACTACATCTTGGTTGTATCTAGCTGAGATTGTAATATTTGTATATTTTTCTTCAACTTGATGTCTCATTATATAGAAATTATAGAAAATATAAACAAGATTTCATAAATTTATTTCTGACAAATATAATTAAATCTTTTTCTACTTTATAAAATTATATATAACAAGTAATAATTATTAACATAACTGACTTCTACGATGACCCAACTCTATGTGGTCAGTAGAGGAAAAAAAAATCTGTGGTCACGCACGAACCCTTGTAGAGCTTGCTAGTAATGTAGATGAATTAAGAACTCGATAAAAAAATACAGCTCATGCCAACTTAGCAGGGAATACAAGAATAGAATAAAATAATTTAGAAGTTACATTTGGAGAAAGATCTAATTTTAATATAAATTTTTAGTAGATTTCTTTTTTCCATCATGAAACAACCGAGTAAAACGATTGTCTTTAGGATGGATTTGGTGTGCGAAATATTGTATAGCTAAATATTCTATAATTTTTCAGTCAAATTTCCAAATAAAATTTAGGAAAAAAAATATATTGTCACATTTGGTGAATAAATAAATATTATAAAAAATATATAGTTTATATATTAAATATTATATTTTTTATTGATGACTAAAAATATTTCATAATTGTTACTTTTTGTAACTTTTTTCATAATCTAGTTGATTAAGATAATATGTTAGTATTTAAGAGAACATTGTTTAAATCTTATTGACAATATAATTTCTTTTATTTAGAAATTAATGTTTAGGATATGATCTATACTAAACTTTACTCACACTCACTTTGACGTGAAACAAATCCGACCGAAAATAAAAAAATATTTTGAAAAAACAAAAATAAAGAAAAAATGGAAAAGAACCAACAAACCATTTTTATAATAAAAAGAAGATAAGTAACAAAAAATAAGAATACAAATTTTAAAAGAAAAGAAACCAGAAAACCCAAAATTTAAAACAAAATAAGGGAAAAAAGGTTTTTTTTTTAAATGATTTTTTAAGAAATGAAAACAGTGAAAAAAAAAAATTGCCTTTTAAGAAAAGGGAAATTTTTTTAAAAATATAAAATATAAAAGACAATAAAAATTAAAAACTTAAAAGAGAGAAAACGAAAGAAAGAAAAGTTTAAGAAGGTATAGAAAAAAAAAGTAAAAAAATAGTTTTTTTTTTAAAACAAAAATAATTAAAAGACAAAATTATTGTAAAACCCCCAAAAAAACAACAGAATTACTTTTTTTTATTAAAACGACAAAAGCTGAAAATAAGCAAAAAAAAAAATCTTCTAAACAAATAAAAAAACAAAAGAAAGGAAAATTATAAAAACAAATGAAAAATGAAGAGAAAAATGATTTTTTTTATAAAAGAAGGAAAAAAAAGAAATAAAAAATGGAAAAAATACAAAGTAATTTTTTTAATAGACGAAGCAAATAAAAGAAAAGATGAAAAAGGAGAGAAAAATAAGGACAAAAAAGACATTAATTCAAAACAAAAAGACAAGAACGATATTTTTCTAAAAAATGAAAACAATTTAAAAGAAAAGAAAAGAAACAAATTATTTCTTTCTTAAAAACATAAAAAAATGAAAAATAAACTTTAAATATAGTAGAAAAAGGATGAACAGAAAATTGTTTTAAAAGAGACGAAAACAATGGGAAAAAAACCAAAATATAAAAGGGAATAAATTTTTTAAAAATAGATAAACATGAAAATAAAAAATAAAAAATTGATTTTTAATCAAAAAATAGCAGGAAATGTCATGCCCCAGTCCCAAAATACCGAGAGACTAGCCACGTGGCAATGACTAGCAACACAACTCCAATGAGCAAACCCAATTTAATGGACCCGTTAGAGTGCACTTAAGCTGTAATAAATATAAATGCAGTCTACAACATCTATCACAGTATAGTTCTAATCTCATCCTCATAAAGTAAACTCAAGTCAATATGATAAGTCAGTTAAGATAATAGATAAAGGAAATAGTCCATCAACAAGTCCAAGTAAATAGTGTCTCGGGGAACAATCCGACACAATAAAGGAAAGAGAATATCACCATTACATATGTCTATGAGTCCAGATATAAAATAACAATAAGCATAAATAACTGAGTATAAAACTGAAATACTCAGGAGAAATCCTCCGGCACAACCTCGTCCTTTGGTGCTAGTACTGCTCCAGTGTCAACTCATGTCCCGTATATCTCGGGGTAATTCTCCTCTAATGTACCTGGGGACATAATCCGGATCCAGGTCCTCAGGGGACATACCAAGGTACAAGAAACACTCAAGCCAAATGAAATACAGTATATAAAAATAGATCCTCAGGGCAAGCTATGTAACCAGCTATGTGAAATACAAATGAGAGCATCACTAGTACTCAGGCTGAGACCACTACAAGCTCTGTGTCGGGGAGCCCGTAGGAGCAAGAATATCACGTAATGGGCCAAGCTCTGGTATAGAGACTAAAGCACATCCAATAATAAAGTATATACGTATATAATCTACCAGTAGCCTGTGTGTCTCTCCCCACCCAATGTAACCTCACGTCTCATGTACACAACGTCCCATGTCCATAACACGCAAGATCACGACCTCTAGCTAGTACAACGAGTCATAATGATATCTATGTAAATGCAAGTCTCATGTCACGAATCCTGTAAGACTATACAAAATTACCATGAATAACTCAAAAAAGATTCTGTCACATGAATAATGTCAAGTGTCCTGGTAAAACAAGCACATAAAAATATATAGGATCGTGGTATCAACTCTCTAAGTGACGTTACACGACTCCGCGTACGTCGTCGGCACCCGAATCTTATTCGGACATTAAGCAACGTCTCACGGTTCTAGGTTGAACTGGTACATCACAGAAGTATATGTAAAGAATACAAGCAAATAATAGCACATGATCTTTGCATATTTGGCAAGGTACACTTGCCTGTGTTCTGAGCTCCGTCGGTTGCTCCGATATAAGTTGAATCTCCAGGTACGCCTCCAGATGCTGAAACAAACATTACCATTGCTCTCAAAAAACTTGAAATAGCTAGGTTTGACTACCCATAAGTCCAATTTGGACACAGGGACATAATTGATAGTTTCTGGTCAAAGCGGGATCCACATGTGGCCCACTTCGCACCAAAAAATATGCCAGAGATAAAGTTCTCCAAATTTGTCAAACTTAGTGTCTAGAGTCCAGAATGATGATTCGAACCCAAAGGAACGTCCAGAACTGGATTCCGATGAGCCGGTCACGAAATCGTCCGTCAAGTGGAACCGTGAGCCTGCGAAACAGTGTTTCGTCAACGTACTCAGAATCAAACCAAACTTGGGTCACAGGACTAGCGTAACGCTACGAATCAGATGGCGCAAGTTTCATTGCTAAACGACAGGCACACACAAAATTATGACGAGTGTCAGAACATGCCGATACGGTATTTTTTTAATGGATATTCGTTGATTTCGGTGTGCACGCACATCCAAATCAACTTCCGTAAAATTTAACACATCCGCGTTACGCGCCTTTCGGTGCAATTTTTACAAGTCGCCTCGTTTAGCGGGACGCACCCCGTTTCGAAAAAAATTGGGTTTAAGAAACCTAATTTTTAACGAATTTTGTCAGCAAATAAATCACAGCATAATCAACAATAAAATAAACTAATTAAAGAGATTAAAACTTGTTCATGTTGTCTAAATTACTGTTCAAGCAGAATTTAAAAACCGTATGCCGTTTATGAAGATAACGGGACTCCAATACGCGCACTTGGAACAGTTTCTGTTCCAAAAATAAGTTTTTTTTCCTTTTTTGCGTCACGATTTACGATCAACACAGGACACGACACAGTAAACTAATTAAACAGGGTTCAAGGGGGTCATGTGGTCTTCGCATAGGACTTGACGGTTCACTGTTAGGTCTACTGTACAGGAAGATACATGGACGAGAAGATGGGTACCTTGTTTGGCTCTGCTGCTCGCAATTTTTGGGCCGCTGCTTGCGGCTTCTGCGACGGCAGTCGCCGACGGTTGGCGGCGGTCGGCGGTGGTCGTTTGGATGCAGGGGAGATGCTGGTGGTGGTGGTCTGCTCTGATGGTCGTTAAATAGAGTGAAGGGGGTTTCGGGAAGAGGAAAGGAGGGGGTGCAGGGAGGTTTTGGGGAGGTTTTGGGGAGGGGAAGGGAAGCGGTCGCGGGGGTTGGTACTGTAGCAGTAGGGGGATGCGGGTCTCGGTTGAGGTGGTTCGGGTGTGGGTTAGTTTAGGTTTCGGGTTATCGGGTTTAGAGTTATGGGTTCGGGTGTCACGCCCCAGTCCTAAAATATCGAGGGACTGGACACGTGGCAATGGCCAGCAGCACGCACCGATGGACAACCCAATTTAATGGATCCATCAGGGCATGCTTAAGCTATAGACTAACAGAAAATAGAACAATTATTACAAGTCCCAGGTTATTCTAATCTCATCCACAACAGATAATCACAGATTAAATGCCAGAGTAAAATAGAAATAACTATCAAATCTCAATAAATTCCTCGGGAAACAATCCGAGAATATGTCTGGTACAACAAATGCAAATAGACAGGAAATAAAGGAACTGAAAATAGAAACAGAAATAACTGACTATATACAGCCAATGCTCAGGAGAAGTCCTCTGGTACGATCTCGTCCTCAGGTCCTGGTACAGCTCCTGGAAGTGCTCCTGTACGGTATATCTCTGGATGGATCTCTTCGGCTATACCTGGGGACATAATCCGGATCCAGGTCCTCAGGGGACAGCAAGGTACATAAAATACAGGCCATACTAATGTAGTGAAATAGTCAACGAAATAAACAGGGTAAATATGTAACCATCTATGTGAAATGCAGGTGAGAACATCACCAGTACTCAGGCTGAGACTACTACAAGCTCTGTGTAGGGGAGCCGGTAGCAGCGATATCATGTAGTTGTCTAGCTCGGAGAGAGACTGAGACGTCGGCATAATATAGTCAACCTGTAGCCTGTGTGTCTCTCCAGCAATAAATGGTACAATAGGGAAACACTAAATAACCAGCTAAGTGATATGCAAGATGAGAGCAACACTAGAACTCAGGCTAAAACTACTACAAGCTCTGTGTCGGGGAGCCGGTAGCAGTGATATCATGTGGTCGTCTAGCTCAGCGGAAGACTGAGACGCCGGAATGATGTAAAATCAACCTGTAGCCTGTGTGTCTCTCCCCACCCAATGTAATCATACGTCTCGTGTCCATGTGGCCCCATGTCCATGTCACATAAGATCATATCTAATGCAACAAGTCATATAGTATCTAGGAACATAATGTCAATGTCAAGTCCTGTATCCTATACAGAATCACCACGAATATCTCAGGAAGATCCTGCTCATGAATAGTGTCAAGTGTCCTGGGTTATAATGTACTTGATAAGACAAGTACGAGAAAGTAAAGGGGTCCGAAATATCCATCTCTAGGTGACGTACCCAACACCGCGTACGGGGTTGGCACCCGACTGATAATCGGACGCTAAGTACGCCACACGGTCCTAGGTTAAGCATGTACAACAATTATAAATAAAACAAGGAAATATGCAACAAGGCTGTAAAGTTGGCAAGGTATACTTGCCCTCTGATGTATAACTAAGCCAAGGAATATTTAGCAAAGACTGCAAGTTTTGGCGAGGTACACTTGCCAGTGGTTCTGGTTCCAATTGCGGCTCTGACTTCAGTTGGAATTGCAGGCGGTACTCCGGTTGCTGAAACAAACATCACCATCAGATCCAGAAAATATCAATCAGCTAGAAACGCCTGTCCTTGAGTCCAATTTGGAGACAAGGGCAAAAACGGCCATTTCGGGTCAAAACGGGGTCCACATGTGGGCCCGCTTTGCACCGAAAAATGTGTCAGGGTCAAAGGTCTCCAAATTCATCAAACTTAGTGTCAACAGGTCAGGAACGATGATACGAACCCAATAGAACTTTCAGAATTGGATTCCGATGAGCCGATCACAAAATCGCCCGTCGGGTGGGGCCTGTGGGGCCCACGACACACGATTTCGTCAATGTTCTCAGAATCGAACCAAACTTGGGTCACAGGACCAGCGTATCTCTACGAGCCCGATGGTACAAGTTTCGTTTTGATCCGACGTACGTACACAAAGTTAGGGCAAGATGCAGAAAAGTCGGATACGGGACGATGTCCGCGGATACGCGTTGATTCCGGTGTGCACGCACACCCGAATCGACCTTCGCAAAATCTCACACGTCCATATCAACGACGCGCACGTATCTGTGAAGATCGTACGCGACCAAGTTGTAAACCCCCTGATTTTTCAAAATTTTCAAAACTGGATTTTTCATAATTTTCTGGAATTTTCTGTGAATTTTCTGTAATTTAAAACAGGATTTTAATTATTAAATAATTTTTAATTGATATTAAATGATATTGAAATATTATGAAAATAATATTTTTGGGTGTAAAATGAAAAACTGGACTTAGGACAATTTTTCTGAAATTTATTGGGCCCCGGACCTATTTTTTAAATTACCAAAAGCTATTTATTTATTTATTTATTTATTTATCTATTTATTTATTTCTTATTTAATTCCTAAACTAATACCTAGTCCGTCCCAATTAGGCCCATTGGGCCGGCCCAGCCCGCGCCGCTAGCGGGTCGGGTCGGTCAGACCCGCCCGCTAGCCCGACCCGCTTGACCCGAACCCCTCTCCCCCCTGTGCCCGCGTCTCGCGCCGCCTCCGCCGTCGGCGCCGCCCGCTCCGGCCACCACGACCCCCTCTTCTCTCTGCCCAGCCCGCAACCCCCTCCGCCCTTCCCGGCCTCGACCTCCGCCGTCTCCCCCTATAAAATCCTCGACCCCCCCTGGCCGTCGACACCACTTCGCCCCACCGCCGTCGCCCTAGCCACCGACCACCGCGCCGCCTCCCCGTCGTGCAGACCCCCAGCGCCGCCGTCGACGCCACGGCCAGCCCCCTCCCTCTTCTCCTCCTCCTCCCCGCTCGTCGACGGCAGCAACGGCCGCAGCAACGCCCCAGCCGCCTGCCGCACGCCGCCGCCTCCACGCCTCGCCGCGCCCTCCTCCGACGACAGCAGCGCCGGTCCCCTCCGCCTCCGCCTGGCCGCAGAGCGCCGTCCCCGCCGCCGGCCGATTCCCCAGAGCCCTAACCCTAATTCGATTTCCTGTGTCCGGACACGTGTCGGACACGTGTCGGACACGATTCGACCCCGGTTTTTCGGGTCCCCTTCAGGTACTTGTAACTTTCACCTCGTAGCTCCGATTCCAATTTCGTAAATTGCGTTGCGAAGCCTATATGACCCTCTCGGTGTCCGGACAAACCGTTCGGGGCATCGCATCCTGTGGTGATCGCACACCGCGATCCAAAAACAGGAAAAACCAGACCCTGTTTCACCCCGGAACTGAGTACGCCCCGCCAAACGGGACGACTTGGTCGCGTGCGGTCTTCACAGATAAGTGCGCATCGTCGATACGGACGTGTAGGATTTCGCAGAAGCTGATTCGGGTGTGCGTGCACACCGGGATCAACGCGTATCCGCGGACATCGCCCCGTATCCGACTTTTCTGCAATTTACCATAACTTCGTGCACACACGTCGGATCGGAACGAAACTTGCGCCATCGGACTCGTAGCGATACGCTGGTCCTGTGGGTCAAATTTGGTTCGATTCTGAGAACGTTGACGAAATCGCGTGTCGTGGGCCCCATAGGCCCCGCTCGACGGGCGATTTTGTGATCGGCTCATCGGAATTCAATTCTGGAAGTTCCGTTGGGTTCGTATCAGCGTTCCTGATCTGTTGACACTAAGTTTGGTGAATTTGGAGGTCTTTGACCCGGACACATTTTTTGGTGCAAAGCGGGCCCACATGTGGACCCCGTCTTGACCAAAAACTGCCGTTTCTGCCCTTGTCTCCAAATTGGACCCAAGGACAGGCGTTTCTAGCGGATTGATATTTTTTGGATCTGATGGTGATGTTTGTTTCAGCAACCGGAGTACCGCCTGCAAATCGAGCTGAAGTCAGAACCGCAAACATAGCCGGAACCACAGGCAAGTGTACCTTGCCAAACCCTGCAGCTTGCTATTTATTTTCTGGACTTAATTATGCATTAGTGGGCAAGTAAAGCTTGCCAATTCTCAGTAATTCTTGACATAGTATTTTACTTGATTTTATTAAATGTAACTTGTTTAAACTACTTAACCTAGGAAACGGGTGACGTGCTTAGTGTCCGATCATAGTCGGGTGCCAACTCCGTACGCGGAATTGTGTAACGTCACATAGACATGGATATCGAGACCCGATAATGTTCGTACTTGTCTTATCAAGTACCCCAGAACCCAGGACACTTGACACTATTCATGAGACAGAGTCTTCCTGAGATATTCATGGTGATTCTGTATAGGATGCATGACTTGACAGAGATATTTTATTTATAGACATTATGACCTGTTGCATTAGCTATAATCCCGCTGACATGGACATGCGACGTTATGGTCATGATATGCGTGATTTCATGGGGTGGGGAGAGACACACAGGCTACAGGTTGATTTTATATTATGCCGGCGTCGTAGTCTCCTATTGAGCTAGACAACTACATGATATCACTGCTACCGGCTCCCCGACACAGAGCTTGTAGTAGTTTCAGCCTGAGTTCTCGTGCTGCTCTCATGTTGCATTTATCACTTAGCTGGTTATATAGTTCACCATATTGCTTATTTATTTTTGCACTGCTTATATTTTGGCTTGAGTTATCTTGTACCTTGCTATGTCCCCTGAGGACCTGGGATGGATGATGTCCCCAGGTATAGCTGAAGAGATCCATCCAGAGATACCCCGTACCAGAGCACTTCCAGGAGCTGTACCAGGACCTGAAGACTAGCTCGCACCAGAGGACTTCTCCTGAGCATTGGCCGTATGTAGTCAGTTATTTCTATTTTCAGTTGATTATTTCCTGTCTATTTGTAATTGTTGTACCAGATATATTCTCGGATTGTTTTCCGAGATATTTATTGAGATTTGCTTATTTATTCTATTGCATTATTTCTGGCAGCTACTCTGTGTTTATCTGTTGTGGATGAGATTAGATTAGTCTGTGACCTGTAACAATTGTTCTATTTCCTGTTAGACTACAGCTTAAGCATGCCCTGATGGATCCATTAAATTAGTTTGTCCATCGGTGCGTGCTGCTGGCCATTGCTCACGTGCTCAGTCCCTCAACATTTTGGGACTGGGGCGTGACATGGTTTATGTGGTGGCCCATGCAGGTCTACGACTAATTTGTTCGGTTTTAACTCAGGGACCGAACAGGCCTGCAAATAAGATAGGATAAGTTTTTAGGATCTCATCCACTTGCTTGAAACGTTCTTGATATCCATATCGGCTTCGAATTAATTTCTTGACTTGCATCCTGCCTTGATTCCTGTGCGCCTCTTATTGTTTATTTTGGTTGCAGGGTTATGGATTCACGAGCAAATGACGAGACTCCCATAACGTCACCACGAGATGCTGGGGTAACCAACGAAGACGAAGTAACACCAGTAGATGGAGGACAGTCAGCTCAACAACATGCCCCGAGGATCCAGCAAGATGACATTCCACCAACGACGCCATTTACTCCATCAATGCCCGTAATTCCACAAGGGCAGGCCATGGACGGACAGCAGATGTTTCAAATGGTCTATGCAATAATGCAAGATCAACAAGAGGCTTTGAATCGCAGCCTAGTAACTGCACTGGAGCAGGCCAACCTACCAGCTCGACGGCCAACAACGGGCTCTATCACCGACTTTCGACAGCTGAAGCCCCGTACATTCTCAGGCAAGGAAGAGCCCACCGAAGTTCATGAGTGGCTCACCAACACTCAACATCAATTAGAAGCAGCTGAGCTTCCAAAGGAACGTTGGATGACTGCCGTCAGAATGCAGTTGACGGACAATACACATCACTGGTGGCTATCTGAGGAAGCACGACTCGGACCAGACCGAGTCACTTGGGAAGAGTTCTCTAGACTCTTTCAGGAGATGTACATTCCAGCTATCGCTCGATAAGAACTTCGGGACAAGCTCAATCACCTCACTCAGGATACTAAGACGGTGGAAGAGTACAACGCTGAGTTTATTCGTCTAAGTCGCTTCGCTCCAACGTTGATCCCGACAGAAGAAGAGAAGGCTGAGAAATTCTTCGACGGACTAAACATTGAGCTACAGAAATTAATTGGATCCGTTGCACCTACCTCGTACTCTGACGTCCTTACTGCAGCACGACGCATTGAGCGCGTCATCAGAAGAGAGACCAGTCTGAAACGGACTTCCACTTCAGCACCACAGGAAGAAGTTGCAAAAAACTTCACGTACACCAGCCACCAGAAGCATCTCCACAGGCAATACCTGTTTGCCCATATTGTCACCGACGAGGTCATATAGAAAACAAGTGCAGACGGAAAATGAGGTTATGTTTGGCTTGCGGATCCAGTCAGCATTTACTGAGGGAATGTCCTGAGCGTCGAGAAGGAGCACCAAGGGTAAACCAACGAGCGTTACCAGTACCGAGGTCAGCCTCTCCAACATTGGGAGCACCACAAACGGAAGTTCAAGAAGTCCTACCACCAACTCCAGTAGGGTATCAGCCAAGGCCACCCTTGATACCCCAGGAACTACTCTTCCAGCAGGCTCAGCAGCAGAAGAATCGACTGCAAGGACACGAACAAGCCTTGACGATGACCGTGGAGAACGCGCAGACTCGTGGAGTAGCCAATGCGCGTAAGTGATCTGTAGTTATCCGTTTCTAGTCTTGTTTTAGCTCATGCCCGTTGGTTCGTGACCTCAGCCCCAACCTAGTAATTTGCAACTTGTT
The DNA here is from genome assembly GCA_036927795.1 of Iris macrosiphon. Lineage (NCBI taxonomy): Eukaryota > Viridiplantae > Streptophyta > Magnoliopsida > Asparagales > Iridaceae > Iris > Iris macrosiphon. The sequence continues at coordinate 156,024,915 of JAYESA010000014.1, forward strand.
AATAATAACCTCGTTTTCATAAGAGTTGTAGTTCTTTTACTTTAACTAGATTTTCTCTGGAAGTGCATAACTTTTATTGTTAGGGAAACGGTATTTCTCTGAGTATCTTGTGATATATTTTCAAACGATGCTTGCGACCGCGTCATCTCTGTTGACCGGTTATTCTTTGATTGCGAGGACGCAATCCTCTTAAGGGGGGTAGATTGTAAACCCCCTGATTTTTCAAAATTTTCAAAACTGGATTTTTCACAATTTTCTGGAATTTTCTGTAATTTAAAAACAGAGTTTTAATTATTAAATAATTTTTAATTGATATTAAATGATATTAAAATATTATAAAAATAATATTTTTGGGTGTAAAATGAAAAACTGGACTTAGGGCAATTTTTCTGGAATTTATTGGGCCCCTGTCACGCCCTAGTCCCAAAATGCCGAGGGACTGGAGATGCGTGGCAATGGCCAGCAGCACGCACCGATGGTTAACCCAATTTAATGGAACCATCAGGGCGTACTTAAGCTGTAAATAAGATCTACTACACAAGTCACACTAATCTCATCCATAAAGATAAAGAAATAACTGCATAATCAAATGGAAATAATGTAGCAACATCATCACAGCAAGTCAGTCGGAGAAACAATCCGACTTGAGTCTGAATAAACTGGCTCTATAGGCCAGGAACAAAAGATGTAAACATGAAATAAATACTGAGTACTGGAACAAGCACTCAGGAGAAGTCCTCGGCAGTCACCTCGTCTTCAGTGTTTGGTTCAGCTCCAGCAATAGCTTCAGCTCCTGTCCCGTATATCTCGGGATACTGCTAATCAGCTAAACCTGGGGACATAATCCATTCCAGGTCCTCAGTGGACATAGCAAGGCACAAGATAAAAACAAGCCAACTGAATAAGCAGTGCAATAAATAAATGAACAGCAGGGTAAACTAAGTAACCATCTATGTGATATGCAAATGAGAGCAACACTAGTACTCAGGCTGAGACCGCTACAAGCTCTGTGTCGGGGAGCCGGTAGCAGTAATAACACGTAAAGGGTCTAGCTCTGCTGGAGAGTCTACAACCTCACAATAATAGTAGATATATATAGAACAGCCTGTAGCCTGTGTGTCTCTCCCCACCCAATGTAATCATGCAAGCCATGACCATAACGTCTCATGTCCATGTCAGCGGGATTATAACTAATGCAACAAGTCATACTGTCTATAAATAAATAACTCTGTCAAGTCCTGTATCCTATTCAGAATCCCCACGAATAACTCGGGAAGATTCTGTCCATGATAGTGTCAGGTGTCCTGGGTTGTAGGGTACTTGAGAGGTCAAGTACAAAATAAGGGGGTCGTAAATCCATCTCTAAATGACGAACCCGACACCACGTAAGGTGTCAGTACCCGACTATGATCGGGCACTAGGAACGTCGTACGCTTCCTAGGTTTAAGCAGTTTTAAAATAGTTTATATGAATTTACACAAGAAATCCAGCAGAGTATTTTTACAGAAAATAAGAAAATAATGACTGCAAGTTTGGCAAGGTGCACTTGCCTGATGTTTGAATTCCACTTAGGTCCTGGTTTCGAAAATTTCTAGAGATATCTCCGAAAGCTGAAATAAACAGTATCATCACGTTCAGAAGGTGTCAAACAGCTAGGATCGCCTGTCCTTGGGTCCAATTTGGAGACAAGGGCAGAAACGGCAATTTCGGGCCAAAACGGGATCCACCGGTGGGCCCGCTTTGCACCAAAAAACGTGTCAGGGTCAATGGTCTCCAAATTCACCAAACTTAGTGTCAACAGGTCAGGAACGCTGATACGAACCCAACGAAACTTTCAGATTTGAATTCCGATGAGCCGGTCACGAAATCGCCCGTCGAGCGGGGCCTGTGGGGCCCACGACACGCGATTTCGTCAACGTTCTCAGAATCGGACCAAACTTGACCCACAGGACCAGCGTATCGATACGAGTCCGATGGCATAAGTTTCGTCTCGATCCGACGTGTGTGCACGAAGTTAGGGTAAATTGCAGAAAAGGCAGATACGGAGCGATGTCCGCGGATACGCGTTGATTCCGGTGTGCACGCACACCCGAATCAGCTTCCGCGAAATCCCACACGTCCGTATCAACGAGGCGCACGTATCTGTGAAGACCGTACGCGACCAAGTCGTCCCGTTTGGCGGGGCGTACTCAGTTCCGGGGTGAAACAGGGTCTGGTTTTTCCTGTTTTTGGATCGCGGTGTGCGATCACCACAGGACGCGATGCCCCGAGCGGTTTATCCGGGCACCGAGAGGGTCATACAGGTTTCGCGTAGAAATTTACGGAATCGAATTCCGAGCTACGAGTAGGAAATTACGGGTACTAGAACAGAGCTTCACGAAACGGGGTTTACCTCGTGTCCGACACGATACTGTCGTGTCCGAATCCTGCCTGAGCTGTGTCCGCGTCCGACGGTGCCTGTGTCCGGCCTAGGGTCTGCTGGAGGACACGCTGGAGGATGGTCGACCGTCGGCGAGGTAGCGCCGGGCTAGGGCGGAGCTGGCAGGGGGTCGGGGAGCTCGGGATGGCCGGCGGAGAGCTTTGGAGAGGGAGGCTGGCCGGCTCTCGGCTCCGGCGGAGGAGGGGGAAAAGGCTGGGGGCGTAGGAGGTCACGGCGGGGAGGAGGACGGCTGAGAGGGAGGTGGCGTGGGGGTCTCGGTCGTCGGAGGGGCTCGCCGGAGATCGGGGTAGTTAGGGCTAGGGTTTGGGGGGAAGAGAGGCGGAGGAGAGGCTATTTATAGGGGCTCGAGGCGAGGGTGAGGCCGGGGCGTCGTGGCGGAGAGGTCGGAGGGGGAGGCGACGTGGGGGTGATCCCTCCGGCGGAGGCGGCGGCGGGATTCTCGGCGGGTCGTGGGTGACAGGGGAGAGGGGCTGAAGGAGCGGGTCGGGTCGGGCGGCGGGCTCTGGGTGAGCGGACCCGCCCGACCCTCTAAGGGTTGAGGCTGGGCTGGGTCAGCCTAACGGGCTCGGCCCACTGGGCCGGGCCGGGCCCAACAAAAAAATAAAAATAAAATAACAATAAATTATAATAATAATAATAATAATAATAATAATAATTAATTAATTTATGTAGAAAATAGTTTTTAGGCTTTTAAAATTAGGTCTGATGCCCAATAAAATCCCAGAAAATTACCCTAAGTCCAGTTTTCTATTTTACACCATAAAATTATATTTTTATTTCATTTTAATGTTGTTTATTGGCAATTAAAAATTATAAACTCACTACATGTCCTATGTAAATTGCATATAAATTCCAAAAATTGATTTTAAAAATCTGAAAATTTTTGGGTGTTTACAATCTACCCCCCTTAAGAGGATTGCGTCCTCGCAATCGAAGGGTAAACTATAAAGGCAAGATTTTACAGAATTTAAAGAGTTGTTCAGGTTTTACCTGCATCAGCAAATAAGTGCGGATAACGCTGCCGCATAACATCTTCTCGCTCCCAGGTCGATTCGCCTGGAGAGTGCTGTTTTCAAGCTACTCGAACCAGCTTGATTGTCTGCCCACGCAGTGTCTTCTCGCTGGTGTCGAGTATCCCCACTGGCTGCTCTTCGTATCTCAGGCTAGGTCCCACTGAAATCTCAGTATGATCAACTATATGGCTTGGGTCCGTCACATATCTCCTCAATTATGAGACGTGGAATACGTCATGCACTCCCTCTAAGGATGGAGGTAATGCAAGACGGTAAGCCACCTCACCAATGCGCTCCAAGATATCAAATGGCCCAATGTACCTTGGGCTTAACTTGCCTCTGCTGCCGAATCTGATAGTACCTCTAGTGGGCGAGATCCTCAAAAATACATGCTCTCCTTCCTTGAACTCCAGGGGTCATCTGTGTGCATCGGCCCAATGCTTCTGTCTATCCTGGGCTGCACGGAGATGGTTCTGGATCTGCTTTACTTTCTCCACTGTCTCCGTTACCAACTCTGGACCCAGTATTTGACGTTCGCCAACGTCGCTCCAGCATATTGGAGATCTGCACTTCCTTCCGTACAACGCCTCGAAAGGTGCCATCTGAATGCTTGCCTGATAGCTGTTGTTGTAGGAGAACTCCACTAAGTACAGATGATCTTTCCAAGATCCTCCGAAGTCCAGTATACAAGATCGCAGCATATCTTCTAGGATCTGAATTGTGCGCTCTGACTGTCCGTCTGTCTGAGGATGATAGGCAGTACTGAACTTGAGCCTGGTGCCGAGACTCTCTTGCATGCTTCTCCAGAAGTGAGATATAAATCTTGAGTCTCGATCTGATACGATACTAATCGGCACTCCATGTAATTTCACGATCTGTCGCATATACATGTCGGCTAGTACTTTCGTGGATTGTCCGACTCTAAACGGCAAGAAGTGAGCCGACTTAGTGAGCCGATCCACGATGACCCATACTGCATCCTTACCACTAGGGCTTCTTGGAAATCCAGTGACAAAGTCCATGGTAATATGCTCCCACTTCCATTCAGGGATGGGAAGTGGCTGCAACATACCTGCAGTCCTTTGGTGTTCGGCCTTCACCTGCTGGCAGACTAAGCATTTTGCCACAAAGCGGGCAATCTCCCTTTTCATTCCATGCCACCAGTAATATTGTCTTAAGTCCCGGTACATCTTGGTTCCTCCTGGATGAACAGAGTATATGGAGCTATGGGCTTCTGTCATCAACTCCTGCCTTAATTCCCCATTTGGAACACATAGGCGATTTTCGTACCTTAATGTTCCGTCCTCGTGGATACAAAGCCTCGTCTGCAAGCCTGCTTCTGTTCTTTCTCTCAGCCTTCAGAATCTGGCATCTTTAGGCAAAGCTTCCTTGATTCTCTCCACCAGCGATGACTTCACTTCAAGGTTAGCCAGCAAAGTATTTTGTCCAGGTAGAACAACCTCTATCTGAAGTTCTTGTAGATCCTTCAATAGCTCGGGCTGCTCCGTCAAGAAATAAGCCGAAGGTTTTCTGCTGAGGGCGTTGGCTACAACATTTGCTTTCCCCGGGTAGTACTGCAGATCGATGTCAAAGTCCACCATCAACTCAAGCCAACGCCTTTGCCTCATATTGAGCTCCTTCTGTGTATAAACATACTTCAAGCTCTTATGATCAGTGAATATCTCGACCTTTTCTCCATACAGATAATGTCTCCAGATCTTCAATGCAAAAATCACTGCAGCTAGCTCCAGGTCGTGTGTTGGGTAGTTCTTCTCGTGGACCTTCAGCTGCCTCGATGCATAAGCGATAACCTTGCCATGTTGCATCAAGACACAACCTAGTCCACTACCGGACGCATCACTGTAAACAACAAAACCTCCTGACCCTGAGGGAAGAGTCAAGACTGGTGCTGTTGTTAGACGCCTCTTCAATTCTTCAAAGGCATGCTGGCATTCTTCCGTCCATATGAACTCCTGATCCTTCCATGTCAGCTTAGTCATCGGCTCTGCGATTCTTGAAAAATTTTCTACGAACCGCCGGTAATACCCAGCAAGTCCAAGAAAACTTCTCACTTCCGCAACAGAGGTAGGGGTAGGCCAGGTTTCTATAGCAGTGACTTTCTCTGGGTCCACAGACAGTCCTTCACCCGAGATAATATGCCCTAAGAATGGCACCTTGTCCATACAGAACTCACATTTGCTGAGTTTGGCATACAGCTTCTCCCTTCTCAAGGTTTCTAGCACAATTCTAAGGTGTTCCTCGTGCTCTTCGTGGTTCTTGGATTACCACTACGAACTTATCCAAGTACTGATGGAAGACCCCGTTCATCAAACTCATAAATACGGCGGGTGCGTTGGTTAAACCAAACGGCATAACTAGGAACTCATAATGCCCATACTTAGTTCTGAAGGCCGTCTTTGGGATATCTTCCTTCTTCACCCTAATCTGGTGATAACCGAATCTAAGGTCAATCTTTGAGAATACCTTAGCACCACTCAATTGGTCAAACAAATCATCAATGCGTGGTAATGGGTACCGGTTCTTAATAGTTACAGCATTAAGGGCTCTGTAATCAATGCACAGCCGTACAGATCCGTCCTTCTTGGGTACAAAAAGTATAGGTGCTCCCCATGGTGAAACACTAGGCCGGATAAATCCCTTCTCCAGAAGGTCGTCAACTTGTGTTTTCAGCTCCACTAACTCCTTAGGTGCTAGCCGATATACCGATGAGGTGATAGGTTCGGCTCCTGGAGTTAGGTCTATTGTGAATTCTATCTTCCGATCAGGTGGTAAACCTGGAAGATCGTCGAAAAATACATCCACAAATTCCGTTATGACTCTTGGGTAACTTGAATCTTCTTCTACAGTCAATACCCTAAGAGTTGGCTGGACCCCTTGTTCTACAGCTCCTCTAAGAAATTCAAACTCAGGAAGGCTAGGGGGTCTAAATATCACTTTTCCAAGCCGGCCATCCAGTGTCGCATGGTACTGACTTAACCAGTCCATACCAAGTACAACATCGTAATCAGGCATAGAAAAGATCAGGAATTGGGCTCGCATCTCTCGGCCACAGACTACTACCGAACATGATCTACAAGTATCACTAAATGGGATAATTCCACCTCCCGTTAGTATTCTCTTCATCTTCGAGAGAGGTGCGGTAGCTATTCTATGTGTGGCTACGAAGCTAGCAGCAATAAATGAATGCGAAGCTCCAGAATCAAATAATGCTACAGCAGGAATTGAAGCTACTAATATGGTACCTGCTATCACTTCGCCTGCAATAGCTTCCTCAGTGACTGCTAGTGCATATGGCTGACCTCGTCCCTGAGCGGGACCCCTTTGCTGACGAGCTTGCTGGAACAATGCTGCCTGAGGTGGTAGAGGTGGCCTGGCTCCTCCAGGCCCTGTCTGAGTTGCTCCCCCAGCTGGAAGAGCTGCAGGTGGAGCTGGTCGATTCGGAACTCCCTCTCGACGTTCCGAGCAGTCCTTGGAGAAGTGTTGTCCAGATCCGCAAACCAGGCAGAGTCCCAGCTTGCGTCGACATTCCTTTTCAATATGTCCTACCTTGCTGCAGTAGTGGCAAGTAGGCAGGTTCTTAGTTACTGCTCTTGGAGGCGGGCTCTTCTGGGGCCATTTAGCAGATTCCCCTGGTGATGACTTGGACGGTGCTGAGGAGAAGGGACGTTTCAGGCATGATTCCGTCCGAGTAACGCACTCCAGCCGATGTGCTGCAGCTAGGACGTTGGTGTAAGAGGTGGGCGCGACCGATCCGATTAACTTCTGAAGCTCGAACCTGAGCCCATCAAAGAACTTTTCTGCCTTCTCCTCTTCGGTGGGAATTAGCGAAGGGGCGAAGCGGCTCAGGCGAATGAATTCGGCGTTATATTCCTCCACCGTCATGTTGCCCTGGATCAGGCGGTTGAATCTGTCTCGGAGTTCTGACCGAGCCACAGCAGGGATGTACATTTCCTGGAAGAGTCTGGAGAACTCCTCCCAGGTAACCTGATCATGTCCGAGCCTTCTTTCTTCGGACAGCCACCAATGATGCGCGTTGTCCGTCAGTTGCATCCTGACGGCAGTCATCCATTTGTCCCTTGGTAGTTCGGCGGCCTCCAACTGATGCTGTGTATTTGTAAGCCATTCATGCACTTCAGTTGGTCCTTCCTTGCCTGAGAAGGTACGGGGCTTGAGTTGACGGAAATCCGTAATAGATCCCGTCGTTGGCCGCCTATTTGGTGGATTTGCATGCTCCAATGCTGCGACCAGGCTGTTCCTTAGGTTCTCGGCCTCTCGGCGTTGGGTCTCCTGTTGAATCTGTTGTTGTGCCTGCATCATGGCGTAGAACATCTGGAACATTTGCTGGCCGTCCATTGCCTGTCCTGGGGGAAAGACAGGCATCGTTGGAGGGAACTGGGGAGGAGGCGGGATGTCATCACGCCTGAACCTGGAACTTGGCTGGCCAGTTTGATTGCTCTGAGAGGATTGTCCTCTAGTATCTGGCGTCGTTCCAGCCTCGCAGGTAAACCCTGCTTCAGTCGGTGTACCCAAGGGGGTCTCGTCACCACGTCTGGGATCCATTTCTCTGCATCAAAAGAAAACAATGAGAACGCACAGAGGAATCAAAACAGGATGCAATTCAAGCAATTAAATTGAATTCGACATAGGGTTCAAAAACGATTCAATAAATGGATGAGATCCTATAAATTATCCTATCTTTTGCAGGCCTGTTCGGTCCCTAAGTTGAAACCGAATAATTTAGTTGGACCTGCATGGGCCACCACAAAAACCATGTCACGCCCCAGTCCCAAAATGCCGAGGGACTGGAGATGCGTGGCAATGGCCAGCAGCACGCACCGATGGTTAACCCAATTTAATGGAACCATCAGGGCGTACTTAAGCTGTAAATAAGGTCTACTACACAAGTCACACTAATCTCATCCATAAAGATAAAGAAATAACTGCATAATCAAATGGAAATAATGTAGCAACATCATCACAGCAAGTCAGTCGGAGAAATAATCCAACTTGAGTCTGAATAAACTGGCTCTATAGGCCAGGAACAAAAGATGTAAACATGAAATAAATACTGAGTACTGGAACAAGCACTCAGGAGAAGTCCTCGGCAGTCACCTCGTCTTCAGTGTTTGGTTCAGCTCCAGCAATAGCTTCAGCTCCTGTCCCGTATATCTCAGGATACTGCTCCTCAGCTAAACCTGGGGACATAATCCATTCCAGGTCCTCAGTGGATATAGCAAGGCACAAGATAAAAACAAGCCAACTGAATAAGCAGTGCAATAAATAAATGAACAGCAGGGTAAACTAAGTAACCATCTATGTGATATGCAAATGAGAGCAACACTAGTACTCAGGCTGAGACCGCTACAAGCTCTGTGTCGGGGAGCCGGTAGCAGTAATAACACGTAAAGGGTCTAGCTCTGCTGGAGAGTCTACAACCTCACAATAATAGTAGATATATATAGAACAGCTTGTAGCCTGTATGTCTCTCCCCACCCAATGTAATCACGCAAGCCATGACCATAACGTCTCATGTCCATGTCAGCGGGATTATAACTAATGCAACAAGTCATACTGTCTATAAATAAATAACTCTGTCAAGTCCTGTATCCTATTCAGAATCCCCACGAATAACTCGGGAAGATTCTGTCCATGATAGTGTCAGGTGTCCTGGGTTGTAGGGTACTTGAGAGGTCAAGTACAAAATAAGGGGGTCGTAAATCCATCTCTAAATGACGAACCCGACACCACGTAAGGTGTTAGTACCCGACTATGATCGGGCACTAGGAACGTCGTACACTTCCTAGGTTTAAGCAGTTTTAAAACAGTTTATATGAATTTGCATAAGAAATCCAGCAGAGTATTTTTACAGAAAATAAGAAAATAATGACTGCAAGTTTGGCAAGGTGCACTTGCCTGATGTTTGAATTCCACTTAGGTCCTGGTTTCAGAAATTTCCAGAGATGTCTCCGAAAGCTGAAATAAACAGTACCATCACGCTCAGAAGGTGTCAAACAGCTAGGATCGCCTGTCCTTGGGTCCAATTTGGAGACAAGGGCAGAAACGATAATTTCGGGCCAAAACGGGGTCCACCGGTGGGCCCGCTTTGCACCAAAAAATGTGTCAGGGTCAATGGTCTCCAAATTCACCAAACTTAGTGTCAACAGGTCAGGAACGCTGATACGAACCCAACGGAACTTTCAGATTTGAATTCCGATGAGCCGATCACGAAATCGCCCGTCGAGCGGGGCTTGTGGGGCCCACGACATGCGATTTCGTCAACATTCTTAGAATCGGACCAAACTTGACCCACAGGACCAGCGTATCGATATGAGTCCGATGGCGCAAGTTTCGTCTCGATCTGACGTGTGTGCACGAAGTTAGGGTAAATTGCAAAAAAGGCAGATACGGAGCGATGTCCGCGGATACGCGTTGATTCCGGTGTGCACGCACACCCGAATCAGCTTCCGCGAAATCTCACACGTCCGTATCAACGAGGCGCACGTATCTGTGAAGACCGTACGCGACCAAGTCGTCCCGTTTGGCGGGGCGTACTCAGTTCCGGGGTGAAACAGGGTCTGGTTTTTCCTGTTTTTGGATCACGGTGTGCGATCACCACAGGACGCGATGCCCCGAGCGGTTTATCCGGGCACCGAGAGGGTCATACAGGCTTCGCGTAGAAATTTACGAAATCGAATTCCGAGCTACGAGTAGGAAATTACGGGTACTAGAACAGAGCTTCACGAAACGGGGTTTACCTCGTGTCCGACACGATACTGTCGTGTCCGAATCTTGCTTGAGCTGTGTCCGCGTCCGGCGGTGCCTGTGTCCGGCCTAGGGTCTGCTGGAGGACACGCTGGAGGATGGTCGACCGTCGGCGAGGTGGCGCCGGGCTAGGGCGGAGCTGGCAGGAGGTCGGGGAGCTCGGGATGGCCGGCGGAGAGCTTTGGAGAGGGAGGCTGGCCGGCTCTCGGCTCCGGCGGAGGAGGGGGAAAAGGCTGGGGGCGGAGGAGGTTACGGCGGGGAGGAGGATGGCTGAGAGGGAGGTGGCGTGGGGGTCTCGGTCGTCGGAGGGGCTCGCCGGAGATCGGGGTAGTTAGGGCTAGGGTTTGGGGGGAAGAGAGGCGGAGAAGAGGCTATTTATAGGGGCTCGAGGCGAGGGTGAGGCCGGGGCGTCGTGGCGGAGAGGTCGGAGGGGGAGGCGACGTGGGGGTGATCCCTCCGGCGGAGGCGGCGGCGGGATTCTCGGCGGGTCGTGGGTGACAGGGGAGAGGGGCTGAAGGAGCGGGTCGGGTCGGGCGGCGGGCTCCGGGTGAGCGGACCCGCCCGACCCGCTAAGGGTTGAGGCTGGGCTGGGCTGGGTCAGCCTAACGGGCTCGGCCCACTGGGCCGGGCCGGGCCCAACAAAAAAATAAAAATAAAATAACAATAAATTATAATAATAATAATAATAATAATTAATTAATTTATGTAGAAAATAGTTTTTAGGCTTTTAAAATTAGGTCTGATGCCCAATAAAATTCCAGAAAATTACCCTAAGTTCAGTTTTCTATTTTACACCATAAAATCATATTTTCATTTCATTTTAATGTTGTTTATTGGCAATTAAAAATTATAAACTCACTACATGTCCTATATAAATTGCATATAAATTCCAAAAATTGATTTTAAAAATCTGAAAAATTTTGGGTGTTTACAATCTACCCCCCTTAAGAGGATTGCGTCCTCGCAATCGAAGGGTAAACTATAAAGGCAAGATTTTACAGAATTTAAAGAGTTGTTCAGGTTTTACCTGCATCAGCAAATAAGTGCGGATAACGCTGCCGCATAACATCTTCTCGCTCCCAGGTCGATTCGCCTGGAGAGTGCTGTTTCCAAGCTACTCGAACCAGCCTGATTGTCTGCCCACGCAGTGTCTTCTCGCTGGTGTCGAGTATCCCCACTGGCTGCTCTTCGTATCTCAGGCTAGGTCCCACTGAAATCTTAGAATGATCAACTATATGGCTTGGGTCCGTCGCATATCTCCTCAATTGTGAGACGTGAAATACGTCATGCACTCCCTCTAAGGATGGAGGTAATGCAAGACGGTAAGCCACCTCACCAATGCGCTCCAAGATATCAAATGGCCCAATGTACCTTGGGCTTAACTTGGCTCTACTGCCGAATCTGATAGTACCTCTAGTGGGCGAGATCCTCAAAAATACATGCTCTCCTTCCTTGAACTCCAGGGGTCGTCTGTATGCATCGGCCCAATGCTTCTGTCTATCCTGGGCTGCACGGAGATGGTTCTGGATCTGCTTTACTTTCTCCACTGTCTGTGTGCATCGGCCCAATGTACCTTGGGCTTAACTTGCCTCTGCCCCAGCCGCCTGCCGCACGCCGCCGCCTCCACGCCTCGCCGCGCCGCCCTCCGACGACAGCAGCGCCGGTCCCCTCCGCCTCCGCCTGGCCGCAGAGCGCCGTCCCCGCCGCCGGCCGATTCCCCTGAGCCCTAACCCTAATTCGATTTCCTGTGTCCGGACACGTGTCGGACACGATTTGACCCCGGTTTTTCGGGTCCCCTTCAGGTTCTTGTAACTTTCACCTCGTAGCTCCGATTCAAATTCCGTAAATTGCATTACGAAGCCTGTATGACCCTCTCGGTGCCCGAACAAACCGTTCGGGGCATCGCGTCCTGTGGTGATCGCACACCGCGATCCAAAAATAGGAAAAACCAGACCCTGTTTCACCCCGGAACTAAGTACGTCCCGCCAAACGGGATGACTTGGTCGCGTGCGGTCTTCACAGATACGTGCGCATCGTCGATACGGACGTGTGGGATTTCGCAGAAGCTGATTCGGGTGTGCGTGCACACCGGGATCAACGCGTATCCGCGGACATCGTCCCGTATCCGACTTTTCTGCAATTTACCCTAACTTCGTGCACACCGTGATTCTAGGGGAGTCTCGTCGTTCGCTCGTGAATCCATAACCCTGCAACCAAAATAACTAATAAGAGGCGCACAGGAATCAAGGCAGGATGCAAGTCAAGAAATTAATTCGAATTCGATATAGATATCAAGAATGTTTCAAGCAAGTGGATGAGATCCTAAAACTTATCCTATCTTATTGCAGGCCTGTTCGGTCCCTAAGTTAAAACCGAACAATTTAGTCGTAGACCTGCATGGGCCACCACAAAAACCATGTCACGCTCCAGTCCCAAAATATCGAGGGACTGGACACGTGGCAATGGCCAGCAGCATGCACCGATGGACAACCCAATTTAATGGATCCATCAGGGCATGCTTAAGCTGTAGACTAACAGGAAATAGAACAATTATTACAAGTCCCAGGTTATTCTAATCTCATCCACAACAGATAATCACAGATTAAATGCCAGAGTAAAATAGAAATAACTATCAAATCTCAATAAATTCCTCGGAAAACAATCCGAGAATATGTCTGGTACAACAAATGCAAATAGACAGAAAATAAAGGAACTGGAAATAGAAACAGAAATAACTGACTATATACAGCCAATGCTCAGGAGAAGTCCTCTGGTACGATCTCGTCCTCAGGTCCTGGTACAGCTCCTGGAAGTGCTCCTGTACGGTATATCTCTAGATGGATCTCTTCGGCTATACCTGGAAACATAATCCGGATCCAGGTCCTCAGGGGACAGCAAGGTACAGAAAATACAGGCCATACTAATGCAGTGAAATAGTCAACGAAATAAACAGGGTAAATATGTAACCATCTATGTGAAATGCAGGTGAGAACATCACCAGTACTCAGGCTGAGACTACTACAAGCTCTGTGTAGGGGAGCCGGTAGCAGCGATATCATGTAGGTGTCTAGCTCGGAGAGAGACTGAGACGTCGGCATAATATAGTCAACCTGTAGCCTGTGTGTCTCTCCAGCAATAAATGGTACAATAGAAAAACACTAAATAACCAGCTAAGTGATATGCAAGATGAGAGCAACACTAGAACTCAGGCTGAAACCACTACAAGCTCTGTGTCGGGGAGCCGGTAGCAGTGATATCATGTGGTCGTCTAGCTCAGCGGAAGACTGAGACGCCGGAATGATGTAAAATCAACCTGTAGCCTGTGTGTCTCTCCCCACCCAATGTAATCATACGTCTCGTGTCCATGTGGCCCCATGTCCATGTCACATAAGATCATATCTAATGCAACAAGTCATATAGTATCTAGGAACATAATGTCAATGTCAAGTCCTGTATCCTATACAGAATCACCACGAATATCTCAGGAAGATCCTGCTCATAAATAGTGTCAAGTATCCTGGGTTATAATGTACTTGATAAGACAAGTACGAGAAAGTAAAGGGGTCCGAAATATCCATCTCTAGGTGACGTACCCAACACCGCGTACGGGGTTGGCACCCGACTGATAATCGGACGCTAAGTACGCCACACGGTCCTAGGTTAAGCATGTACAACAATTATAAATAAAACAAGGAAATATGCAACAAGACTGTAAAGTTGGCAAGGTATACTTGCCCTCTGATGTATAACTAAGCCAAGGAATATTTAGCAAAGACTGCAAGTTTTGGCGAGGTACACTTGCCTGTGGTTCTGGTTCCAATTGCGGCTCTGACTTCAGTTGGAATTGCAAGCGGTACTCCGGTTGCTGAAACAAACATCACCATCAGATCCAAAAAATATCAATCAGCTAGAAACGCCTGTCCTTGAGTCCAATTTGAAGACAAGGGCAAAAGCGGCCATTTCGGGTCAAAACGGAGTCCACATGTGGGCCCGCTTTGCACCGAAAAATATGTCAGGGTCAAAGGTCTCCAAATTCACCAAACTTAGTGTCAACAGGTCAGGAACGATGATACGAACCCAACAGAACTTCCAGAATTGGATTCCGATGAGCCGATCACAAAATCGCCCGTCGGGTGGGGCCTGTGGGGCCCACGACACGCGATTTCGTCAACGTTCTCAGAATCGAACCAAACTTGGGTCACAGGACCAGCGTATCGCTACGAGCCCGATGGCGCAAGTTTCGTTTCGATCCGATGTGCGTACACAAAGTTAGGACGAGATGCAAAAAAGTCGAATACGGGACGATGTCCGCGGATACTCGTTGATTCCGGTGTGCACGCACACCCGAATCGACTTCCGCGAAATTTTGCACGTCCGTATCAACGACGCGCACGTATCTGTGAAGACCGCGCGTGACCAAGTCGTCCCGTTTGGCGGGGCATACCCAGTTCCGGGGTGAATCGGGGCGTTGTTTTTCCTGTTTTTGGATCGAGGTGTGCGATCACCACAGGACGCGATGTCCCGAGCGGTTTATCCGGGCACCGAGAGGGTCATACAAGTTTAGCAACGCAATTGACGGAATCAAAATCAGAGCTACGAGGAGAGAGATACACGCACCTGAACGGGACTCGAAAACTGGGATTTAAATCGTGTCCGACACGACACAGGACACGTGTCCTGTGTCCGACACGGGGGGGGAATTAGGGTTAGGGTTTCAGGCCGAGCTCCGGCGGAGGGCGGAGCGCTGGGGGCCGGGGCAGCGGCGAGGCACGCGGCGGCGCGTCGTGGGACGGTGGCGGAGGCGCTGGCTGCGTCGACGGCGGGCTGGGCAGCGGCTGCCGCTGCTCGTCGAGGTCCAAACGGAGCTGGGAGGAGAGAGGGGCGGAGGAGATGCCGTCGACGGGGCAAGACGAGCGGGACGGTGGCGCCGGAGGCGGTGCAGCGTGGTGGCGAGTGGTGGCTAGAGCTGGCCGGAGAGGATCTGACCGGAGCAGATGCGGCAAGGGGGGGTTTTGTAGGCGGGACGAGGGGCTGGGGGCCGAGAGAGGCGGAGGAGTGGCGGAGAAGGCGGAGAGGAGGGGGCGGTTGGCCGGGCGGAGCGGCGGGGGATGCGGGCGCCGCCGGAGAACGCGGGGAGGGGTGCGGGTCGTGGGGGTAAGGAGCCGGGTCGGGTTCGCGGGTCGGACGGCGGATCCGACCCGACCCGCTAGGGCGGGTACTGGGCCGGGTGGGGCTGGGCCCGGTGGGCCGGGTCCAGTGGGCCGCGGGCTGGGCCGATTTAATAAAAATAAAAATAATATTAATAATAATATTAAAAATCAGTAAATAATTTAATAATTAAATAATTAATTAAATATATAGATTTTAGGTGTTTTAAAATATGTTCGGGGTCCAATAAATTCCAGAAAAATTACCCTAAGTCCAGTTTTTCATTTTACACCCAAAAATATTATTTTCATAATATTTTAATATTATTTATTATCAATTAAAAATCATTTAATAATTAAAACCCTGTTTTTAAATTACAGAAAATTCCAGAAAATTGTGAAAATCCAAATTTAAAAATTTTGAAAAAATCAGGAGGTTTACATCGGGTATGGGTCCGGTTGGTTTGGTTTGGGTTAATTAAATAACCAATATATATATATATATATATATATATATATATATATATATATATATATATATATATATATATAAATAGTTTGGATCTCAATAAATTCCCAAAAAAACTATAATACTCTATTAATGGTTGTATACCCAAAAAAAAAAAATTTCACTATATTATTAATTAATTAAATACACATAATTATAAATCCATTAATATTATATATTATAAATTACAAAAAAATCTTCCTTAAATTCAATAATTACAAATAATAATAATAATAAAATTAAATTTTAATTCTAAAAAAAATGGATGTTTATAGGAAAAAACTAAAAAATATTTTTTTAAAAATAATATACCCTTCCACATCAAAAAAATAAAAAAATAATATACCCTTGGTCCCAGATTCGACTTATTGTTCCAAACTTGAGCTAGACTAGATTTATTCCCATAAGATATTAATATGCATATATTTTTTGAGGAAATATGCTTTCCAGATTCACTAGAATAGTATTTTCTCCCAAGTCCAATTTTTTTTTAAAAAAAGTGATATGTTTATCATCTTAAATTTCTACTAAAATAAACAAAAAATCGCTTACCAAACACGCTCTTGAAAAATTAAATATTAGAGGAAAGAATAATGACCTCATCTGAATTAAGACTATATTTGAAATTGCTTATCATGTTTGTTTTTTGCTTCTCTCCTTTGAAAAAGCACAAGTTGATTCTCAAATATTTTTATCAAGATAACATAGAACTATTTCTTCCTCAAGTTCATCGTCAAATAACAATAAAATCAAAATTATTAAGTAGTTTAAAGACTAAACTATTTTTGGCACCAAAAATTATTTAACTTAATTTTTAAGCCAAATGTCCATTTGGACAAAAAAAAATATTTGATAATTTAAAAAGTTTAAAACTATTTTTTTTATTTCTAGAACCAAAAAAGAAGAAAAAAAGAAGAAATTATGATTGTTTATATATGTTTTATAATTATTATATTTGTTGAAGATTACAATAGTCTTTTTTTTACATTTACAAGATAAGTAGTAAATTATAAATTCAAGATTTGAGTTCACAATTTAACCATTATAAAGATTATTACTAAATAATGATAAAAACTTTAAAGTAAAAAAGAAAAGAAAAAATACCTCAAGTTGGTGGAACCGTATTTGTTTAAAAACTTTAAAGTACTTACTACTATATAGTAAAAAAATAAACACAATAATACATTGGTACGAGACTTGGTGTAGTAACCTATAGCATAGTGAGAATTTGGTTGGCCCCGTGTGAAGAAGATTTATTGAATATAAGAGATAAAAAGGAAATTGTCCTCTTTTGAGTACAAGCTATTAAAGGGAAAAAAAAAAACGGTTGTTTTATCTATTATATTTAAATTCGCCTTGTACCAAGAATATATAAAAGATGGGAAAATTTGAAGTAGACTCGATGAAAGTTCTCCTTAATAATTCTGCATTTTCTCACTGTCCGTATTGTTTTATATAAAGAAGTGGATATAAACAATGCAAAAGGATTGGATCTAACCAGTCAATAGTTCCATATGTGAAGAAATAAGTTGCGGAGGAAGCAACAAACCCAAAAAAAACAACTGGTTCAAGGATTTCTTGTTGGTACTCTTGCAAGCGACAATATTATTGGCAAAATTATCAAGTACTTAGCGTATGGAAGCTAGCATTTGGAAAGAATCTCTCGGAGATTCATTTGGCAGACATTATGTACTTGATTACTGATTAATCTGATGACAATGTCGCAACAAAAAACAACCTCGCTCTCATTGACTCTATATTCCAGAACCACAATGCAACATAAACATCTATACTATGAAGAAAATTAGAGAAAGTGCAAAATAACTCCCAGTCCTAATCCTAAAGTCCACAAATTCAACCGAAACATTTTTGTATTAAGAAAAATCTGGTTTTACTACATATAGAATTCGAAAATATTTTCGATATGGTGCCAGTCAGGAATTTTAAGACTGATCAATCCAAATGCTTCCTTCGGATTCGGACATACGAAATAATATATAGTCAAAAAATTTATATTTAAAAGAATAAAATTTTCTGAAATTACTTTTTTTAAAAAATTATATTCCATGTTTACTGAATAAATAAATAATTCCGGAGAAAAATGAAAAGATTAAAAACTGAAGGAAAAAAAAAAACCAAAAACGTCTTTAAAAATGAAAAAGATGAAAAACATGGGGAAAAAATCATTCTTAAGAAAAAGAGAAGATAAAAACAAAAAACATTCTAGAAAAATGAAAAAGTCAGAAAATAACTAAAAGACAAAAAAAAATCTGAAAAACCAAAAAAACAAAGATCATTCTTAAAAAATTGAAAACAAAACATTCTTAAAAAACGAAAAAAAGGTAAAAAAAAAATTTCTTTAAAAATAAACAAAACCAAAAATAATTCTTTAAAAAAATAACAAAAAATAAAAAGGTCAGAAAAATAATAAACCAACAACATAACACATTTTTTTTACCCATAATTATTCTTAAGAGAGGATTCCCATATTTTTATCCAAATATTCTTAATTTTTGAAAATAATTTTTAGAACCTAAACCAAACATGAATATACCCTAAATTTCAGAATCTGTTCTCCTGTAATTATGTCTCATATTTCTACTCCTTCTCTATTACATGTGGACCCCACATGTAATAGAATGGGAACAAAAATAGAAAACAAAATTTGCAGGACAACAGATTTGCTGTGCCTAAATTTGACCCCAAAAAACAGCACACCAAACTTCCCCTTAGGGTTAAATTTCTATCAGCTAATTTCTGGATATTTTCCTATTAAACCAAAATTTTATAGATATGGATTACATGCCTACCAGCTAACAATTTTGGGCATATTAGAACAAATCTCAAAGCAAAACTTCGGTTGGGGTCAATATAAGATCAAGACTAGACGCTGCTTATTAATGTTCACCAGTCACCGTAGCTGAAAAACTACAGTAGATACCAGAAGCATTTCAGCCAACAACCCATGCTGTCTATTATCACAATAAACTAGCCTTTTCTTTAACAAGAAAGACCAGCAAGTAATCTGGACACCATACAAAGATCCTCGCAAGCCATCAATACCAAAGAAATATTCCAACATCATCCGGAATCTAATACACATTCTATGTAAACCAGGACACGGTCCACAAAGCAAAATGCATCCAGTTTGTCATTTGTCCAGGGTTGTGCACTTACGTGCAATAAGAGCAGGTACCATCAGAACTCTTTCGAGAGCACACTTGTATGTCATAATTAAGAGACCACACTAGCAAATCAAAGTTAGATTGTTTCAAGTTGTAAAATCAACTCCTAACTTGAGAAGCAATATGTACTTAGACCAGTGGTGGGTACTGCTTCGCCTGCTGTCGAACACGTCTCTTATACTCCGTTGAATCCTGGAAATTGCAGCGACAAAAAGTAAAGAATGCGACACAATTGAAGCCAACTACGAGGAAGGAACAGTAGGTCTAACAGAAACTAACCTGAATAAAGAGGTGGTAGCCATCAGTCTGGGCAGGGTCAGCAGGATTTGGCTGGTCAAGCAGGTCCTGTATTCCCACAAGGATCTGTTTCACAGTGATTGCAGGTCTCCATCCCTGGGGAAATGAAAGTTATGATATAACTTCAGATGATAGTATGTTAAAGTAATGGCAAATAGCAGTTATACTTACACTATCCTCATTAAGAATCGACAAGCACACTGTTCCAGAAGGATAGACATTTGGATGAAAGAAACCTTGTGGAAACTTGCACTTTGGTGGTTTGCTGGGGTAGTCTTCGCTGAAGAGGAGTGTAAGAGGAAAGTAACCACCTTCCCAATCAGTCTGCAAAATTACATACTCGACCATCATAAATAGTATCTACAAACTGATTCTTCGGAAAATAATATAATAGCAGATGAACTGGAAACTTAAACCCTTATATTGTGTATTGGAGAATAAATCTGCCCACCTATTGGATGACAAATAATTATCAAAACAAAAAAAAGTTCCTAAAATTGCTAGTTGGTCAACAGGCCAGTAGTGCACACAATTTGAATACTCCATTGTGTGACATAAAGGTAATACAAGCATTTGTACATTTCAACAGAGATATCCACATGATCAATCTCTAAATTTACCTACAAAGTTGGCTTTATAACAGCGAGATAAGATATACTTGAAAACCAAAGTATTGAACTCGTCAATTTCACCTTAACAGAATTAATAATTGATGATATATCTTTACAGAATTAATAATTGATGATATATCTTTAACTCCAACTTCAAGAAGCTCAACTTCCAACCTTTTAAAATATATTACACAGGTTGCTTATACCTTAACAAAATCCCCAAATGTTGGAAGATTGTGAATTTGCACTCACAAACTTTCCAACTTTAGAATATGCGGTAGTTACATGGATATGGCAATGACAAAAAGCAATAAGGACACAAAAATTGGGAAACACTATGATACGACCAAAGCCACCACCCCCCCCCCCCCCCCCCCCCCCCACCCACTTTGCTTTTCTATTCTTGAGGAAGGAGTGAATGAAAGGCTAATAAAAGCTACACTATGCCAGGAAAAAGAGTAGCAATTGCTGAAGGTGATTTTTTTATTGTTTGCAGAAAAAGTGAGACTTTTTCAATGAGAGAATGAAACATGGCTAGGACCTAGGCATCTGTTACACACACCCCTTTTCTCGAGTGAAAAATGTAATGTCCATCAACAAATCTTATTAATTATGGACCTCATTATTCAAGCAACACAATAAAACTTGTGATAAAATAAAGATGTTCATGTATTCCCAACAACTTGCAGCCATATCAGATTTATATGTAATCCATCTATGTCACCTTATTTTCACAACCCATGTTTTGTAAATGTCAGAATAACTGTTCGCCATCGCAAGTTTTGGACGTTGAAATAACGAACAAAAAAAATACACAAAGATCCTAGACAAAAGATCTAAGTACAATATTTTGATCTGGGCAGTGACGATGGACAAAGAACGTTGTGACAACTCCTTTACTCCGTTGACGGTCCGATGAGGGAATGATGATGCTCTCCTTTTTTCTCTCTCCAGAACTTGTGTGCACGTATGTAACTGGCGGGAAGGGGGGGAGGGTTTTGTAGGGTATGCTACCCTTGGTATTTATAGTCGTCGCGCTGACGGACTATCAATGCTGCATATGGCTCTGTTTGGTGGCCGCATAGGACTCCTTCAACAGAATGCGGTTGTAACCGCAGTCGCATGTTGCGGACAGGCTGCCATGTGGTCTCGATTATGATATGTTGTTGAAGAGATCTCGGGGTTGTCGCACGTGTGACTTGGTCAACTGGACACTTATTCAGCACTGACAGTGCGAGAAATCTTCGGTTGTAACAAAAAAGATCATGTGAACCGAGAGCCGCATAACGTCATGGTCGCATAGCGTCGTGGCCGCATACGGGCTCTCGTTTGGCCTTGGTCGGATGGACACTCTGGCCGAATGATGGCGAGGCTGCATGGGTGAGGACACGTGGCCTTGCGCGTCTGTCGAGGCTATTAATGCATGATGTGACTTTCTGCCTATCTTTTCTTGAGCTGTCGTCTCTCACGAATCTCAAAACGTCAACGTCATGAGTGATGTGTCAGAGTCTGACAGTCATCGACCGTTGTATCAGGATTTTTTTAAGCAGCCTTCCTGCTCTGCGGTTGTTCAGGCCGCATAGAGTATACTATGCGACTTCTTGGTCTTTGGTTTGACCAAGCCGCATGTAGCTTCTCTGTGGCTTGTTTGTTCAGGCTGCATGTGGTGTCTCTGCGGCTTTGGTTATTCAGGCCACTTGTGACTTCTCTGCGGCTTGTTTTGTTCAGGCCACAAGGCTGCATGTGGTGTCTCTGCAGCTTTGATTGTTCTTTTGAGGGGGCATGACCTTTATGCGGCCTGCATGATTTTTCATGCTTCTACAATAACAACATCAATTGGAATCCATTATCGATGTGAATAATAATTAATTATAAAATAAAACCTGACCACCCTCAATAGGTTTCCGTAAAAAAAAAAAATTTCATTCTGACTTCACAAGTGATTAGCTTGTAGTAGCACTATCACAATCATGTCCAATTTCCAAAATAACTTTAAAATGGGGCTTTGCTTCAATTTTATGATATAAATGGAAGCATGTAAGAATGTACAATGAAGGTAAATTTATATAAACATCAATGAAAATCAACTAATATTTTGACCAAATTTCAGCTTGTTTGTCCAAGCCCATTTCAAACATTAAATTACACCAAACCAGAAAAAACTTACCAAAATAAAATCCATTGGATGTTAAGAAACTAAAATCAACACTTCTTAAAGGCACCAAATTGCTCTAAAAGATAAAGATGGTATTGTGAGTTTTTTTTATGATGGGTGATGTACGAGTCCATCCCGTGGAATCAGCAATATACACCAAGACGGTAAGACCTACCAAAAAATGTCAAATAGCTGTGTCCTTAGTGTCTGGTTGAGACATAGCTACTCCACCAACAAAGTTACCTTGATATTTGTGTCAAGAACCATGTTTCAAGGACTAATATGAAGCCTCCCAACAATGTATCATGAACACTACTTTACGAGAGAAATGAGAGGATAATTGGTACTGGTATATGTAGTAATGATTAATCATCCATATCGACCATATCCATTGCTCAATAATTTGTAAAACATAAGGGCTATTTGCAATTGTATAGTCGACTCCTTTGGCACAAAGGTACAAAAAAAATGGAACATGTGTCATTCATAGCATTTGATATTTAAAAGCATCAATGGAGAACCATCTAAGTACCAGATATTCAAAGCAACCTGAATGTGAAGTTCCTTGTAACTACTAAACAAAGTCTTTTCTTTTTTACTTGAGCACATTTTATTTTCAATAACCTAAAGGTAGCCCCTTATGTCCTGTGAGTATTGTTGGGACATCACTTTGAATCAAATTTTCTTCAAATTTGCCTCATATGATATTCATTCTCTAAACACGCTATGAAATTTGGATCCAGATTTCCTACTAAAATAAAATTCTCTACACCTTGCACTCTCTTCTATATAGACACTCCTTCCTGGATATCAACACAATGAATGTGCAAATAGACTTCTTTTTTATTATTAAGCTTTCACTAGAATCTTTTCTCTAGCGATTGCCATATCATTTAACTCAAGATATCAATAATTGCTATATACTGATTGTTAGTTGAATAGTCAGGAAATTGTCAACAAACCGACATAGATGAATATTGCTCAGCATAAGTTTGCTATCCCCCCGTTTATAATAAAAAAAAATTGTAAGACAAATATCCTAACAATTCTAAGTAATTGTAGATGTGCTGATCTAAATGTAAGAAACACATCTATGTCACTTTTTTTTCCGGGCGGGAACTAGCTTCTATTCATCTAGGCTATAGTAGTATAATAAGAGCTCCACCTAAACTAACTACATACAGAGTTTTTCATCTTCTCCACTTTCCTAACAAGAGGTTCATGTACACTGTAACAAGTCATCCTTATATATATACAAGAAACATGAAAAAGTAATGAAAAATCTTTTGAACACTTAAAAAACTTATTTCTCAGTTGGCTACTTCATCAATGAAGATAAAAATCTACACTCCAATTCTAAATTCTAAGAACCATATTGCCAAGATAATATTGAATTCCTTACTTCCTTTCAAAAATATAAAATCATTAGACGTATATTTGCATAAAATGAGCATGTTCTCGTAGTATATAAATCATAAGGGTATATATTTAAAATAATCCTAACCCTAATAGTCAAGCTCCAAATTGGATAATTTTTCACCTGATCACCTCTAAAATTATATTTTCCTTCTGATGTTGCTATTCCTACCATGAATCTCTCTATCACTGAATCCAATAATCTCCTTTATCCTTAAATCACTTCATGAACCCCAGAATATGTTAAGTATGTTCCCTGAGACTGTTTCTTATTCGCTTGCAATATTGACTTCACTCATCTGACGCACATAGAAATGGTGAAACCCAGACTAGAACAATCCTTCTCTATCACGATTCACAAGAAAAGAGAACAAATATCCTCCTGAAAATTGTAGAAAGCGATCATCTTATTCAAACGTGTAAATGAAATTAGAGTTTCTTAGAATTTAATCATCATCTTCATCATCCAAGCCTTCTCCCATCGGAACGGGGTTAGCTATGGAGCATAAGAAAGCTCCATACGATATTTGACAAAGTTTTATGACCGATTGTTAACTTGACGTGAACCCCCTCTATGTTGGCAACCTAATGAGAAAATTATTTGAGTTTTCACATAGATAACAGGGAACAACTTTCCCTGACGGCTGAGTCCTTTTTGGTAATGAATTAAAAAAAAATCTGGATGATGCATATTTTATACAAGGTAGTCAAAGACGCAAGGACACTCAAGACACAAAAGGTCCATATCGTTCGAGGCGCAAGGCGCAGTTAATGCACATGCCCGGATGAAGTGAGGTACAAATAGAAAAAAAATTATATAAATATACATATATATAAATAAATAAATTAGTAATATAAGAAATAAAACCGAATAACATATTAAAACCAACAAAAATACGTTCAAACATAAACTAAGATGCGCCTTGGGTGCTCCTGGAGAAAGGCATATTGCCTAGTGAGGTGCAAGGAGCAACTGTTGCGCCTTTCTGAGAAGCACGTCCGAGGCGTGCCTTTGACTATCATGATTTTATATAATTATGTCTATCTCACCTAAACCAATCATTTTAGCCAACAAGTTAGTAGTTTTAAACAGCCTAACCAGGGTCCATAATTTTGCCTATAAAAATAAAGATAATACTATCTGCATATATAAGCTTCAACATGATAAAAGAAAAATAAAATTAAAAACTACTCGTCAAACCAAATTTGGCATAAAGTTGGTATCGAAAACATGAAGCAAGTAACAAAGTTTCAAAAGGATATAGTACACAATTGACCCATTTCTTGTTATAAACTCAATTTATTAACTCTTGAATGACAAGAACAACCACTCTTCCATCATGTCACATGGGTAAACGCAATACATCATACTCTTTATAGTTGCTTAATATAATGATCTCCTGTAAAGATAAGACATATCACAAGTAACTAAATATCTTCCCTACCATAGACTAAGCATGTACCCGTCAAAACCCAGTGTCCATATCGGACAACCGTCAGAGAGAACAAACACTCCAAAATACACCAGGACACGCCATAATTGTGTCCGGCAAGTGTCACGTCACATTTGTGTCCCTCCGAACGTAGTCCCTGTTTCTAGCATCCACGTGGATTTTCATCCTAGTCTCGGAACACGAGAAGTACCGAGTACATAACTCAGTATAGGAAATATCCAACTTTAGTCGACAGTTGTTCACTAGTCCTTGATAGAGCCAGACGACTTTTTGAACCAAAAATTTAACATAATAGCTTCCTCTGAAGAAGTTCCTCACATATTTGCTACGCTTGAAACAAGTAGTAACACCCAAATTTACACAAAAATCAAACTTATAACCTAAAAGAGGGGCAAAATTTAGGCTAATTCGACATAAACCCTAAATTATTACAGAGAAAGGGATAGATCGGAAGCAGTAGTACCCCTTGCTTTCCCGGTATGGTGCAGTGCCACACCATCAGATTGACAGACCCATCGGCCATGGTCTCCGGCTTCGCAACGAAACCCTAAAATTCCCAAAACACAAACAGCATCAACACCAAACAATTGTTGTCCATTATTACCAAAATTAGAAGAAAAAGAAGAAGAAGAAGAAGAAGAAGAAGAAGAAGGAAAGAAAGAGGGAGGGGGGAGGACAAGAGTACGGACATGGGGATGATTCTTCCGCCAGGCCTTCCTTTCCTCGGCGAGTCGGCCGCGCGCTATTCCTCCGGACATGTTCGCTTTCTTCTTCTCTCTCTCTCTCTCCCCTCTCTTCTCTTGAAGATTAGAGACTTTGGCTGGAAAAGGAGAAAGGGACAGTCGGGCCCCTCTTATTTTTCTTTTCTTTTTATGGATACTGCTTGATTAGGAGGCTCTCTCTGACGCATAGATTCTCCCAGATGGGCCCAATATTAAAACTATTGAATATTTTACTTTATATTTATTTTTATATTGTCATATATTTGATTTGTATTTTTGAGAAAAGAAGTTTCGTAGACCGACCCAGTCCGATCAAATCTGGACTGGGCTGGCCTGGATCCAGTCAAGGTGTGCAATGTAATGGGCCCAATATTATAAGTCAAGGTGTGTAATGTAATGGGCAGACGCCCACAATCTTGTCCGATCAAATCTGGACTGGGCTGGCCTGGATCCAGTCAATAAACCGGCCCTGTCCGGCCCACAACGCTAACGGGTTCGGTTTTGGTTTGATTTTTAGGTCCGATGTCCGGTCTAGTCTTTCTATCGGATCCAGACTTGATTTTGCTTCTCCGGTCCACAGGCTCGGCCCAGTCCGGTAATAGACCAGGTAAATATATAAAGAATATATATATATATATATATATATATATATATATATATATATATATATATATATATATATATATATGGGAACGGAGATCCGTTCCCAGAGTTGTAAACCCCCTGATTTTTCAGAATTTTTAAAAATGAATTTTCGTAATTTTTTCTGGAATTTTTCGGTGATTTTTCACTAATTAAAATTTAGGTATTTTAGAATTAAATAAAATTAAATATTTTTAAACAATATTAAAATATTATAAAAATAATATTTTTGGATGTAAAATAAAATATTGGACATAGGATAATTTTTCTGGAATTTATTGGACCCCAAAATAATTTTTAAAGACCTAAAAACCTTGTTTTAATTAAACCCAAGCTGAACCTTGTTGAACCGGGCTGAACCCGGTCCAACCGAACCGGACCGGCCTGAACCGGCGTAGACCCTAACGGGTCAGGTCCTACCCAACCCGACCCGACCCGACCCGCTCACCCTCACCCACGAACCCCGCTCCCCTCACCCCCGCGTTTTCCGGCGCCCCGCCCCGCCCCGCCCCGCCCCGCGGCCACGACGGCCACGTCCCCGCCTCCCCCGCCACGACCCCCTCCCCTCCGCCTCGCCCGGCCCACGAACCCCTCTCCGCATCGCCTCTCCAGGCCACGCCCCCGGCTCCCTCTCCCTCTCCACCCCTATTTAAAACCCTTCCCTCCTCCGGCCACCTTCCAAACCACCACCGCCACCGCCTCGCTGCCCTCCCCCGTCGTCCCCACCGCCCTCGCCAACGCCGCCCGACCCTGCTCCGCCACCAGAACCCCCTCCAGCAGCGCCACAGCCGTCTCCTCCGCCATCACCCTCAGCCCCCGTCCCCGCTGCTCCTCCTCCAGATCCGCCGCCTCGACGATGAGCCGACGAGCCGCCGCCGACCCGCCAGAGCCTCGCACCACCTCCCCAGAGCTAGTCGAGCCACCTCCGCCTTGCTCCGGCCGCAGCAGCTCCGGCGAGCCCGACGTAAACCCTAACCCTAGACACAGTACTGTGTCGTGTCGCGTCGCGTCGCCTCGCGGACACGAGGAATCCCGGTTTCTGCGGAGACCTATTCAGGTAGCCTTTTCTCTCTCCTTGTTGTCCCGTTTTCCATTCCGTCTGTTGTGGCGCGAACCCTGCGTGACCCTCTCGATGCCCGTGCAACCCGTTCGGTGTGTCGCGTCCTGCGATCCAAAATCAGGAAAATAATGCCCTATTTTACCCCGGAACTGAGTGCACCTTGCCAAACGGGACGACTTGGTCGCATGCAGACTTCACCAAAAGGTGCGCGCCGTTAATACGGACATGTGGAATTTTGCGGAAGTTGATTCGGATGTACGTGCACACCGAAATCAACGCGTATCCGTCGACAACGTCCCGTATCGGCCCCGTTCTGGAACTCGTTGTAACTTCGTGTACACACGTCGGATCGAAACTTGCGCCATCGGACTCGTAGCAATACGCTGGTCCTATGACCCAAGTTTGGTTCGATTATGAGAACGTTGACAAAATCGCGTATCGTGGGCCCCACGGCTCCACTTGACGGGCAATTTTATGATCGGCTCATCGGAATCCAATTCTGGAAATTTTGTTGGGTTCGTATTATCGTTCTGGACTTGTAGACACTAAGTTTAACGAATTTAGAGATCCTTGTCTCTGACATGTTTTTCGGTGCGAAAGCGGGCCACAAGTGGACCCCGCTTTAACTAGAAATTGTCACTTTTGCCCCTGTGTCCAAATTGGACTCAAGGACAGGCGATTCTAGCTATTTGATATCTTCTGAGCATGATGGTAATGTTTGTTTCAGCATCCGGAGACGTTCCTGGAGATTTCACGAATACCAGAGCCGCAGTTGGAAACCAAACACCAGGCAAGTGTACCTTGCCAACTTGCAGTGATTCCTGTTATAGTATTTGCTTGAGTTCTTTGTACATACATATATAATCTTGATATAAATGTTCAACCTAGGACCTTGTGACATTGCTTAGCGTCTGAATAACATTCGGGTGTCGATGCCGTACGCGGGGTCGGGTAACGTCACTAGAGATGAATATCGAGACACTTTATATATTATCGTGCTTGCATTATCAAGTACGTCAAACCTCAGGACACTTGACACTTCTCATATGACAGAATCTTCTGAGTTATTCATGTTGATTCTGTATAGGCTACAGAACTTGTGACATAGATATTGCATATGCTTAGCTATCATTATGACTCGTTGTATCAGTTAGAGGTCATGATCTTGCGTGACATGGACATGAGACATTGTAGACATGAGACGTATGATTACATTGGGTGGAGAAAGACTTACCATACAAAAGGCTGATTATATTATATATATATATATATAGTTATCTGGAGGTGCCTTAGACTCTGACACAGAGCTTTGGCACATGTACTGGCCCTTCGAGAGAATGCTGCTATGGGTTTCCCCGACACAGAGCCTATAGTAGTCTCAGCCTGAGTATGATTAATGCTCTCACTTGCATATCACATAGCTGGTTACATAGTTTACCCTCTTGTTTTATTTATTATTGCACTGCATTTATATTAGCTTGAGTTATTCTTGTACCTTGCTATGTCCCCTGAGGACCTGGATCCGGATTGTGTCCCCAGGTATAGCCGAAGAGATCTATCCCGAGGTATACGGGACAGGAGCATACATTGGAGCAGTACCAGAACCCGAGGACGAGATCGTGCCAGAGGACTTCTCCTGAGTATTGGCTTTATATACTCAGTTATTTCTGTTTCTAGTTACTTTATTTCATGTCTATTGCATTGATGTATCAGACTTATTCTCGGGTTGTTCCCCGAGACACTTTTATTGAGACATGTTAGATTATATTTATTTTAATTTATTCTGACATTTGATTTGTGTTTATATTCTGTGGATAAGATTAGAATAGACTGTGACTTGTATCATTAGA
The DNA here is from genome assembly GCA_036927795.1 of Iris macrosiphon. Taxonomy (NCBI): domain Eukaryota; kingdom Viridiplantae; phylum Streptophyta; class Magnoliopsida; order Asparagales; family Iridaceae; genus Iris; species Iris macrosiphon. The sequence goes on from JAYESA010000014.1 coordinate 156,054,198, forward strand.
CATAATTATTGTTGTACTACAGCTTAAGTACATCCTGATGGATCCATTAAATTGGGTTTGTCCATCGGTGTGTGCTGCTGGCCATTACCACGTGTCCAGTCCCTCGACATTTTGGGACTGGGGCGTGACATAGTTTTTGTGGTGGCCCATGCAGGTCAACGACTAAATTACTTCGATTTCAACTTAGGGACCGAGCAAGCCTGCAATAAGAATAGGATAAGTTATAGGATCTCATTTACTTGTTTGATTCGTTCTTGACCTCTATATCGACTTCAAAAATAATTTACTTGCATCCTGCCTTGAATCTTCTGTACGCTTCTCATAGTTTATTTTGGATGCAGAATAATGGATTCACAAGCATGCGATGAGACTCCCGCAGGAACACCACAAGTTACAAATGTCACCTATGACGATGAAGCGACACCCGTAGGTGGAGGTCAATCAGCTCAACAAAGCCATCAAGTAGGCCAACATACCTCAAGATTTCGGCGAGATGATATTCCACCACCGCCGCAGTTTACTCCACATATGCCTCCCTTCCCACCAGGACAGCCTATGGATGGTCAACAAATGTTCCAAATATTTTGCGCAATGATGCAAGCTCAACAACAGATTCATCAAGAGGCTCAGCGTCACGAGGCAGCGAATCTGAGAAATAGCATAGTGACTGCACTGGAGCAGGCAAATCTACCAGCTCGACGGCCATCGACGGGCTCTATCACTGATTTTTGCCAACTGAAGCCCCGCACCTTTTCGGGCAAGGAGGAGCCCACTGAAGTTCACGAGTGGCTCACAAACACTCAACATAAATTAGAAGCAGCTGAGCTTCCAATAGAGCATTGGATGATTGTCGTCCGGATGCAGTTGACGGGTAATGCACATCACTGGTGGCTATCTGAGGAGACACGGCTCGGACCAGACCGAGTCACTTGGGAGGAGTTCTCCAGACTCTTCCAGGAGATGTACATTCCATCTACTGCTCGATCGGAACTTCGGGACAAGTTCAATCGCCTCACTCAAGACAAGATGACAGTGGAAGAGTACAACGCGGAGTTCATTCGTCTAAGTCGCTTCGCCCCAACCCTGATCCCGACAGAAGAAGAGAAGGCTGAGAAGTTCTTTGACGGACTAAACTTCGAGCTACAGAGACTGATCGGATCCGTTGCACCTACTTCTTACACGGACGTCCTTGCTGCAGCCCGACGAATGGAGAGCGTCACCAGGAGAGAGTTCAACCTGAAGCGGCCTTTCGTATCAGCACCAGCAAGAGCACCGTATGTAGAAGCCGCAAAGAAATCTCATCTGCGTCAAGCACCACAGGGAGCTACATCCAAATCTCTAGTCCTACCTTCTTGCCACTACTGTGGCAAAGTAGGCCATCTTGCCAAGGAATGCCGACATAAATTGGGATTATGTTTAGCTTGCCGATCCAATCAGCATTCAGTGAGGGATTGCCCTAAGCCTCGAGAAGGAGCACCGATAGTAAATCG
>JAYESA010000014.1:156060687-156068187 GCA_036927795.1 Iris macrosiphon
CGCCTGTGTACTTGAAATATTGCCCACAAACGTGGGTCAGTACACAACCGTACTGGTGAGCGGGGTAACCCACTCGCCTAAACCGACACTAAGTAAAATAGTGAATGCACACAGTTATATGGTGATCTTTCTAATTGAATCCTAGATTCGTTTCATGGCATATGGATGAATGTTAAGGAAAGTTGTAAAGCAGTTTAAGCATGCAAGCATTCAATCTCAACCGACCCGTCTTACTCAATGCCATCGCTTGCACGATAACATATCGAACCATCAGTCTGGCCTCAAAATCTATCCTCAACCAAAGTTTATATATTCCAATCTCAAGTGCACACTATTGCCGAGGCAAGGTGGCCGCGCCTACACGATGCAACAAACCAACCAAAGAAAAGCAAGCCATCACTTATACTATATGAAGTCACTGGCTAAAAGCCACGAAGGACATTGATCGGACCAAGATCAATAGGGCAATCTTACCCGATCCAGGGTTGGGCAGCTACTCCCGCCTGATGGTATCGGACTACCAGCACTGCGTCCAATCGCACGATGCCCATTGTTTCCTCCATGGTGGAACGGTCCCGGTGTCCCGGTGCCTCATCCCGTTCCAGGAAACGAAACCCTGTGCCACACAAGTTGTCCGTGATAATGCAGACACAGTAGGTATGACGAGAGGATCGAAACATTCTCGCCCCACCAAGCGATCCTAGACTCGTTCAACCGATATCCAACCAAATATCTATAACCATTCTTCCAACATATCCAACCAAGGATTCCAAATCTCGACCTCAATATATAGCCCAAGGCACCAAAATATCAAGTGTTTCATAGGCACAATGCCTCTTCTCAACACAGAGTCCGAATTGGTGCAACATCCATGCTCAAAGCAATCCTATGGCCCAATGCCGTTTCAGTGGCACAATGCCCCATTCGTGGCACGATGCCCCATCAAGCGGCACAACACCCTCGCCGATGCAGTTGTTCAGTTTTGAACCACAACTGCTCGCTTTGTAAGACAAAGCGACTCAGTGATACTCGCGCACGGATGCACGTTCGCTCGCCCGAATTTCCGATATTCCCATTGCCTCAAATGTATCATTCCAACTCGTATAATTCCAACCGTCCAAGCATAATCCCAATTATCCAATCGACTGCCTCAAATGCATAATCCAACTATCGCTCCAACTATCCAACGCGTAAATTATCTCAAGCCACAATCCTACCAAGCCAACGACGTACACTCTATGCACGCCTCAGTGTAGTGATTTTCAATGTTTCAACCCAAGTGTTCAAGCCTTTTACGTGTTTTCCTTATTATTAGGCATAAAGGAGTAGAGGAGAAGGAAAAGAGCCCACTCACAATGATTGATCCCGTTAGGCATCATGTCCTGCCGATACGGCCAATCCTTTGAACCCGTGGTCTGATGCAAGCGCGATCTACTCAACTGGTATGACCGTGCGAGCAGGCCGTGCTCTCCAAATAATCCAACCGATCGGATTAAGAAAGACGGCATTATCGCTTCCATCCAGCTATTCAGTACTGTTCTGAACGAACACTTGATTTCCATCGAATCCGCTAGCCATCTGCACATTTGAAACCAACTAAATCAATCCTTCTTCTCAAAATCCAACATTTCAAATGTAACTAGCATTTGACTTATTCAATCTGACTCAGCGTAACGCTCCGAGCGGTTGCGGGACGTTACATAATATACCACTTAGAATCAGGTTCGTCCACGAACCGTGCTGGTCCTCATTCCTATCATATGCCACAATCCAATTTCATGGATCTGCTCTATGCAACTCACATATTCATGATTCTGACTCCGCATCTCGTTCTGCTGAACGCTCGTACAATTTTTACGAATTCCCACATCCTCCTTGCAGCTCAATACGAATTCTTCGTATCACTTAATTTTGGATCATACATATATTTAAGGCGTCCCTAAAATACATGCATTTTAGCCGAGCTTTGCGATAGCAAATTTGAACAAGTTACAAGGGTATCTTTATGTTCGAGGCATCCATTTGCTTTGCTCTCAATTGAACCAAATCACTATTTTCATTCCAACATAATCACTCGAGCACCATTCACAAATATGATAATTTTTCACCGACTCAATCGGTTCATGTTCCAACTCAATCCATCCAACTATTTCTGAATCCGTACTAGCAAAATCTCCAAATATATCTCGTGCACCGAACGATCATCTCAACTGATACTACCCCAGCTATGCGATTTACCCAAATAGCAACTTTGCTTAGATCAGCTCAGTCCTTCACCTTTTCTTTGCCATCTCAAATCTCACTGGGTGATCATCAATATCGAGGTTCGTGTGATCCACGAAGATCTCGCCGCCACGCCAAAGGATAGTGTCACCACGATTTCAACGTGGACACACTCGCCACAATTCCTAGGTTGTGCATGGAATAGTCCTTCGTGCTGCTTCCACTGCCTCGAAGCATTAGGATATCATATTTGCCTTCCGAATGAGCACGCTTCCCAGACTAAGTTCGGAGACATCTTGTAAATCTAAGGCAAATCTGTCCCTTCCAATATTCGCAAGGATTTGATCTGAACGAGCCGTTGCTTTAACTTCATGACCTAGTTTCACAGTCGTCAATTCATATGAATGTTATTCTCTTCCAGGGCACGATGAGTCAGAGGCGATGCCATCGATAAAAATCTGCGACTCTGAATCTCATCAGTTGACTTAGGCCAATCCCACCGCTTCGATCTTCCGGCTGCATCTTCAGCTGAAGACTATCCCAAGGGTCTCTCAAAATCCAAACTTAGTCGATAAGCCAAATCTCCAATACACATTACTCACATCTGCCCTCGACGCATTCCCAAATACGTCGCCTCAAGGGTCATTCTATGGGTCTACCATATTCATATCTGATTCAGCGGACAAGTCGCTAGGGTCAGCTGTCCCGAAGCTACGCTCGATAATTGTAATCATCACGATGGACAGTTACTATAAACCATGTTATATCTCATATGCAAATCCGAATCAAAATTCTAACTATTCCATTCGAGCGAACTTCCGAATCCGAGAGCCGCGCTCGTTGAAACTGTCTTCCATCAATCCGTCTTTCTGCCCTGAATCCATCAATTTCCGAATTGCTATGTTCGCCTACTCGCATCATCGATTTCAATGATTCTCGAAACTCAAGACTTGCTTAAATTCATGTCCTGTTTACCATCGTTGCACCATCTTGCCAAAAATTTCATTTCTGCTAAACCTGAGTCGACTTCTCGAGCAACAATATCCAAAATCTTTCAAGTTTGTGTGAGTCCATCGCATTGTCCCTCCAAACCAAAATCGTGTTTCATTACTCAACCAACAGCTCAAATGCGTTGCCCAAAATCGTAGTCCGTGCTCCCTATCATTCGATTCACCCATCGCTCGTTCAAGCGTATCCCAAATGTTCGTTCCTATTCCGTCCATCTCTTAAGCCCAACGATACTTCCATTTGTACCAGTTCGTTCTCCATATACTCAACTCAATATTCGCTTGCTTCATTTTCATTCTTTCTAACTCAGCCGACTGCACCAACCAACTTGTATTCTCGTTTCACGAGTCCGTTCATGCAATTCCCATAGATGTCCAACCAAAATATTTCTAATGCTTCGCTCAAAATGTGGTATCCCATATACCACTCTGAATCAAGTCGCTACTCATATTACGTTTCCTTTCACGAATCCAAGATCCGTTCGAACCATCCCTTAGGTGTGATCATGCCTTTCCCAATTCGAGTTTGACACAAAACTCAGGCAACGCTTGAATTATCCAATCATTTCCATCAATCTCGTTATATAACTCGTGCCATATCCCATTCTCAATACTTCTAGCTATTCTCAAACCGATTGCTACTTTCGCTACACGAGCAACTCGTGCAACGATCTTTTCCAAGTATTCCAACCCAATACTCAATGGTTCCACACATTTGTTATACGAGCAACTCGTGCCAACTATTCTGATATTTCCAAGCCAAACCCAAACATGCCCAACCGATGCGCCACAGCCGAAATTCCAACTTCTATCCAATACAATCGCTTGACGAGCAACTCGTGCAAGGATTCATTCTCATCGAATTTTTCTACTCAAAACATGCCGCATAACTAAATCTCATATGCCAACTTACTGATCCATTGAGGCAATCAGAACTCCCCGAACAACAAGCCAACCCAACCCAACGAAAGCCCACAACTTGTTGCACAAATGCAACAATGCCAACCAACTTGCTGCACGAATGCAACAACGCCTAACGAGGCTAAGCGATCTAACGAAAACTAACCAAGGAAACACAACTAAGAATAAAATACTGCCACAACCAACAATATATAGACTTATTGCATGAAGCATCCAATGCGGCACCGAGTAGAGTCAAGAGCTAAACGACACGCGGAAGCAATTTTAGAGTTTGTGATGAAACAAAGGACCAAGTCCAAAGAAATGAATCAGGCGCTCTGATACTAATCTATCACGCCCCAATCTCCCGCAAGCTCAATAGTCCCTGCTGAACGTAAAATTACCACGTTGCAGCTCTCCCGCAGGATAATCGTTCTCATCGGGACGTGATATCGTACGAGCCTGGAGTTGCGCTCGTACAAGATGATATTGTTAAACACAAAGTTATCATCGAAACAACCAAGTTACAGCGGAAGCCAATTTGTGTACCAAGCACACATCAGAGTAATACGCAGCGAAGCTCACGATAGGGTCCAAATGAAATGCCCCGAAGGCAATGCCACAAAGGCGATGCCATGGAAACGATAAAATACTCTTGCTCTTTTCTCTAGCCTACAAAGGTACTTACAGTTCATATATCTTGTCCCGTATATCCAAGCAGCGCCACTACGCATGTGTACCTAAAATATTGCCCACAAACGTGGGTCAGTACACAACCGTACTGGTGAGTGGGGTAACCCACTCGCCTAAACCGACACTAAGTAAAATAGTGAATGCACACAGTTATATGGTGATCTTTCTAGTTGAATCCTAGATTCATTTCAAGGCATATGGATGACATGTTAAGGAAAGCTGTAAAGCAGTTTAAGCATGCAAGCATTCAATCTCAAACCAAATGACAAGCAATATATATAACCGATCCGTCTTACTCAATGCCATCGCTTGCACGATAACATATCGAACCATCAGTCTCGCCTCAAAATCCATCCTCAACCAAAGTTTATATATTCCAATCTCAAGTGCACACTCTTGCCGAGGCAAGGTGGCCGTGCCTACACGATGCAACAAACCAACCAAAGAAAAGCAAGCCATCACTTATACTATATGAAGTCACCGGCTAAAAGCCACGAAGGACATTGATCGGACCAAGATCAATAGGGCAATCCTACCTGATCCAGGGTTGGGCAGCTACTCCCGCCTGGTGGTATCGGACTACCAGCATTGTGCCCAATCGCGCGATGCCCATTGTTTCCTCCATGGTGGAACGGTCCCGGTGCCCCGGTGCCTCTCCCGTTCCAGGAAATGAAACCATGTGCCACACAGGTTGTCCATGACAATACAAACACAGTAGGTATGACGAGAGGATCGAAATATTCTCGCCCCACCAAGCGATCCTAGACTCGTTCAACCGATATCCAACCAAATATCCATAACCATTCTTCCAACATATCCAACCAAGGATTCCAAATCTCGACCTCAATATATAGCCCAAGGCACCAAAATATTAAGTGTTTTATAGGCACAATGCCTCTTCTCAACACAGAGTCCGAATTGGTGCAACACCCATGCTCAAAGCAATCCCATGGCCCAATGCCGTTTCAGTGGAACAATGCCCCATTCGTGGCACGATGCCCCATCAAGCGGCACAACACCCTCGCCAATGCAGTTGTTCAATTTTGAACCACAACTGCTCGCTTTGCAAGACAAAGCGACTCAGTGATACTCGCGCACGGATGCACGTTCGCTCGCCCGAATTCCCGATATTCCTATTGCCTCAAATATATCATTCCAACTCGTATAATTCCAACCGTCCAAGCATAATCTCAATTATCCAACCGACTGCCTCAAATGCATAATCCAACTATCGCTCCAACTATCCAACGCGTAAATTATTTCAAGCCACAATCCTACCAAGCCAACGACGTATACTCTATGCACGCCTCAGTGTAGTAATTCCCAATGTTTCAGCCCAAGTGTTCAAGCCTTTTACGTGTTTTCCTTATTATTAGGTATGAAGGAGTAGAGGAGAAGGAAAAGAGCCCACTCACAATGATTGATCCCGTTAGGCATCCTGTCCTGCCGATACGGCCAATTCCTTGAACCCGTGGTCCGATGCAAGCACGATCTACTCAACTGGTATGACCGTGCGAGCAGAACGTGCTCTCCAAATTATCCGACCGATCGGATTAAGGAAGACGGCATTATCGCTTCCATCCAGCTATTCAGTACTGTTCTGAACGAACACCTGATTTTCATCGAACCCGCTAGCCATCTGCACATTTGAAACCAACTAAATCAATCCTTCTTCTCAAAATCCAATATTTCAAATATAACTAGCATTTGACTTATTCAATCCGACTCAGCGTAACGCTCCGAGCGGTTGCGGGGGGTTACATGAAGAACGCAAACAACTGCACGGCATCTACTAGTGCAGGAAGTGGTGGAGGAACCACCGGAATGATTGGGGTAGTCCTCGGGTCGACAAGTGGAGGAGGATCCCCGAGAGAAGCAGATGCTCCCTCAACCGCGGGAGTGGTGAGTGGAGCGGTAGCAGCCGCCTGAATACGAGCTGGACGAGAGGTAGCAGACCTCTCGGTAGCAACTGCTGGAATGGTACGATGGGATCGTGTCTTCGGAGGCATCCTGAACACAGATCAAAAGAAGTCAATACGACGCAAGATACGATATCATCAAAGAAGGACACTAATATTTCAAAACAAAACAATTTCAAAATAATTTGATTGGAATTATTCCTAGTCGTGATTGAGTACACTCTCATCCTAGATCTTAGATCCTATAGCAGGCTCGCAGCAGTATAACTAAGTCGTTGTACCACCAGGATATCGCACTAATTGCGAATCGAGACCTGCATGGGCCACCACCAAAAATGTGTCACAACCCGCACCAAAAAAATCGGACATGAGTCATAGGTACGTCAAGCCTATGCCGCAACATCGGTGGTAGAACGCTGTCTAGGTCTACTATCTAGATAACAATCTCACGCAATCAATATATAAACCTGTCAAGATCTCAACTCCAAACGGAGGAGAAATATCATAATGATAATCACAAGTACTCAATCACGAATCTAAGCACGATAAGATAACACAAAAATCTAACAACTACAAAGTCTAAATAACTGTTACTAAAACAACCACAACATCAATAATGATAATACAACATCCCGAATCAAATATAATACAAGGTCTCAATCTAAAGCCGGAGACAAATCCGGTACCAAAAGCTAATAAAAATAACAACTGAGGTCCTAGTGATCTCGGCTACCAACCCGAAAATTACTCCTAAACTA
>JAYESA010000014.1:156073187-156137954 GCA_036927795.1 Iris macrosiphon
AAATGGCCATGCGCACTTTCCACATTCATGAGAGTTGTCTGGGATCGCCCTGTCCCATAGTCGCGGCCTTCACGACCTCTCATATAGGTAAGTCCTTAATGGTTGGTGATATGAATCAACCCAGCATTACAGCTTGGACCTATTAAGAGTTTAACCTTATCCTAACCATATCACACAGGAACACTGTAACCATAGGGATGGGGAGTCATTGTACACATGTACAGCCGCTTGGGCTTTATTTTAATGAGACTTTAATCTTGAGTCAGTGTTCCATAAAGTCACCTAAGTTCAGCTTGTTTTTACCCATTGAACCGGCTTCTTGGGATCTCCAGTCAAACTCGGTTGGGTTGCCACTGCTGGTGACTAACTTATGGGCTTAACCCCATCCCCCTCGATGATTCTAGGATCAAAGTCCTAGACAGACCCTTCGTCAAGTGATCTGCAAGGTTCTTTTCTGACTTTATATAGTCAAGAACCACATATTTTCCTAGTAGGCTTTTTATTGACTTGAAGCGCAGGTGCTTGTTCATCTTAGCATTCACAGAATCATGCTTTAGTAGTTCAATAACAGATTTATTATCACAATTTATAGAAATTGCAGGAATAGGACTAAGAGAAACAGGTATATGCATAATAAGATTTTTAAGCCATTCAGCTTCTGTGCAAGTTGTATCTAAAGCTATCATTTCAGAGTCCATTGTACTCCTAGCTATGATAGTTTGCTTACAAGAGCCCCAGGAGATCGCAGCTCCTCCTAGAGTAAATATATATCCAGTAGTAAATTTTATATCATGTGAGTCGGTTACCCAGTTTGTATCTGAATAACCTTCTATGATATCAGGGTGCCTAGTAAAATGAAGTTTGTAATCTAGGGTGCCCTTGAGATATCTAAATACCCTATCCAAGGCAGTCCAATGTGACTGATTTGGATTACTGGTATATCTACTTAATCTCCTAATAGCAAATGCAATATCAGGTCTTGTCCTATTTGTTATATACATAAGGGATCCTATCATCTGTGAGTATTTATGTTGTTCCAAAGGCGATCCTTTATTTTTTTTTAGTACAATACTACTGTCATAAGGAGTAAGGACAGGTTTTTTATCAAAAAACTCAAACCTTTTTAGCATTTTTCAATTGAATGTGCTAAAGATAGAGTATAACCCTCTTTGCCTTTGGTCACTTGCATTCCTAAAATTAAGTTGGCTTCTCCTAGGTCTTTCATATCAAACTGGCTAGATAAATAGTTCTTTGTAATATTTATCAATTCCAGTGATGAACCTAGGATAAGAATGTCATCTACATACAAGCATAAAATGACACAACTTTTACAAGTACCTTTAGAGTATATACATTTGTCATACTCATTTGACAAGAAACCATATTCACAAATTACTTTGTCAAATTTATTGTGCCATTGTTTGGGAGCTTGTTTCAAGCCATAGAGGGATTTTACTAGTCTGCAGACTTTCTTTTCTTGACCTTTAGCAATGAAACCTTCAGGTTGGTCCATATAAAGTTCTTCCTCTAGATCTCCATTCAAAAATATTGTCTTTACATCCATTTGATGGATTAGCATATCATGAATGGATGCTAAGGCCAAGAGAGTTCTAATGGATATGATCCTGGCTACAGGAGAGTAGGTATCAAAATAATCTAACCCTTTCTTCTGGGTAAAACTCTTATCAACTAATCTAGCTTTGTATTTCTCTATAGTACCATCGGCTCTGAATTTCTTCTTGAAAATCCACTTAAAGCCTATTGGTTTATTGCCTAAAGGTAGATCTGTTAGAAACCAAGTGTTATTCTCCATGATGGAGTTGTATTCACTGTTAATGGCTTCTTTCCAGAAGGGAGCATCAGGAGACGACATTGCTTCTTCATAAGTTGAGGGATCACCCTCTATCAAAAAAGTGAAGAATCCTTCTCCTAATTTTTTTTTTCAATCCTATTCCTTTTACTCCGTCTAGGTTCTAAGTCTTGTTCAGATTGTGAGCTTGGTATTTGTACTTGAGAACTAGTAGAGGGTATGGAGGAAGAGATTGAACTTCTATCCTTAAAAGGAAATATGTTTTCAAAGTAAACTGCATCTCTTGCTTCTATAATGGTATTGTTAGAGATTTTATTTACTTCTGAGTGAGTTACTAGAAATCTATTGGTATAGCTGTCTAAGGCATATCCTATGAAAATAGTGTCTACAGTCTTGGGACTAATCTTCCTCTTTTTAGGTTCGGGAATTTCGACTTTAGCAAGGCATCCCCAAACTCTAAGGTAATTAATCCTAGGTGCTCTACCTTTCCACAGCTCATAGGGAGTCTTATCTTTTGTCTTACTAGGAATCCTATTAAGAATGTAACAGGCAGTTAAAAGGGCTTCTCCCCACAAGTTATCAGGAGCACTAGAGCTGAGAAGCATGGCGTTCACCATGTCTAACAGAGTGCGGTTCTTGCGTTCAGCAACTCCATTAGACTGAGGTGAATATGGAGCAGTTACCTCATAAATTATTCCATGTTCTTTACAGAAGTTAATCATTTTGTTTGAGGTATATTCTCCACCATGATCAGATCTAAGAATCTTAATCTTTATTTCTAATTGATTCTCAGCTTCAGATTTGTAGACCTTAAATCTATCTAGAATTTCATCTTTGGTTTTGAGAAGGTAGATATAACAATACTTTGAATAATCATCTATAAACGTAACAAAGTATTTTCTACCGTCACTGGTCAAAATCCTATTTGAGTCACATATATCACTATGGATAAGTTCTAGAAGGTCAGAATTTTTTTTTTTTACAGATTTGAATGGTAATCTAGTGTGTTTGGCTTGAACACAAATCTCACATTTGTGTTTGGCATCTATTGGAGTCTTGGGAATAATATCTAAAGTCATCATTCTTTTAATAGAGCCTAGGTTCACATGACCTAGTCTGCCATGCCATACATTTGAAGATTCTATATTAGAGACAATGAGAGAACAATCAGACATTTTATTCATTGTGCTTAAAATAAAAAGACCGTCTTTTACAAAGTCTTTTCCTATAAAGGAGTCATGCTTAGAAAATACGACTTTATTAGTGTCACGCCCCAGTCCCAAAATGCCGAGGGACTGGATGCGCGGCAATGGCCAGCAGCACGCACCGATGGACAACCCAATTTAATGGATCCATCAGGGCATGCTTAAGCTGTAGTCTAACAGGAAAATGTTACAAGTCTCGGGTATTTCTAATCTCATCCACAGAATAAACACCGATTAATGCTAGAATAATGCAATAGAATAATTAAACAAATCTCAAATAAGAGTATCTCGGGAAACAATCCGAGAATCAGTCTGTTACATTTTAAGGAAATAGACAGGAAATAAAATACTGAAAATAGAAATACTGGGTAGATGAAGCTGGTACTCAGGAGAAGTCTTCTGCCACGATCTCGTCCTCGGTTCCTGGTTCCGTTCCAAGGAGTGCTCCTGTACCGTACACTTCGAGGTAGTTCTCGTCAGCTGTGCCTGGGGACATAATCTGGATCCAGGTCCTCAGGGGACAGCAAGGTACAAAAAATACAAGCCAAAATAAAAGCAGTGCAGCAGATAATTAAATAAGAGGGTAAGCTATGTAACCAGCTAAGTGATATGCAATATGAGAGCAGCACTAGAACTCAGGCTGAAGCCACTACAAGCTCTGTGTCGGGGAGCCGGTAGCGACAATAACTATGAATTATACTCTGAAATATACTATGTTTTATATATATAATATCAGCCTGTGGTCTGTGTGTCTCTCTCCACCCAATGTAATCCCACGTCTCATGTCCACGATGCCTCATGTCCATGCCACGCACGATTATAACTAATGCAGCAAGTCGGATAACTATGAATCAAATATCTATGAATGTAATGTCTAGGTCATAAAACATGTATCCTATACAGAATTACCTTGAATGTCTCAGGAAGACTCTGTCTCATGGAATAGTGTCAAGTGTCCTGGGTTCTGGTGTACTTGATAAGACAAGTACCAAGAGTAAGGGTATCGAATGTCCATCTCTAAATGACGTACCCAATACCTCGTACGGGGTTGGCACCCGACTATGATCGGACACTAAGTATGTCACACGTCTCCTAGGTTAAGCAGTTAAAACAAGTTTACATTTAAATCCACAAGAAATCAAGTAAAATACTATGTCAAGAATTACTGAGAATTGCCAAGCTTTACTTGCCCACTGAAGCATAATTAAGTCCAGAAAATAAATAGTAAGCTGCAGGGTTTGGCAAGGTACACTTGCCCACTGATGTATAACTAAGTCCAGGAAATAGGTAGCAGAGCTGCAAGTTTTGGCGAGGTACACTTGCATGTAGTTCCGGCTCTGATTGCAGCTCTGACTTCAGTTGGATTTGCAGGCGGTACTCCGGTTGCTGAAATAAATATCACCATCAGATCCAGAAAATATCAATCAGCTAGAAACGCCTGTCCTTGGGTCCAATTTGGAGACAAGGGCAAAACGGCAGTTTCGGGTCAAACAGGGTCCACATGTGGGCCCGCTTTGCACCGAAAAATGTGTCAGGGTCAAAGGTCTCCAAATTCACCAAACTTAGTGTCAACAGGTCAGGAACGATAATACGAATCCAACGGAACTCCCAGAATTGGATTCCGATGAGCCGATCACAAAATCGCCCGTCGAGCGGGGCTTGTGGGGCCCACGACACGCGATTTCCTCAATGTTCTTAGAATTGAACCAAACTTGGCTCACAGGACCAGCGTATCGCTACGAGTCTGATGGCGCAAGTTTCGTCTTGATCCGACGTATGTACACAAAATTAGGGTGAATTACAGAAAAATCGGATATGGGGCGATGTCTGCGGATACGCGTTGATCCCGGTGTGCACGCACACCCGAATCAACTTCTGCGAAATCCCACACGTCCGTATCAACGACGCGTACGAATCTGTGAATACCGCGCGTGACCAAGTTGTCCCGTTTGGCCGAGCGTACTCAGTTCCGGGGTGAAACAGGGTCTAGTTTTTTCTTTTTTTGGATCGCGGTGTGCGATCACCACAGGACGCGATGCCCCGAGCGGTTTATCCGGGCACCGAGAGGGTCATACAGGCTTCGCAACACAATTTGCAGAAACGAAATCTGAGCTACGAGCAAGAAAATACACGCACCTGAACGGGACCCGAAAATCGGAGTCCGAATCGTGTCCGACACGTGTCCGGACACAGGAAATTAGGGTTAGGGTTAGGGCTTCCGGCGAGCTACGGCGGGGACGGCGGCTGGGCGGCCGGGCTGAGGCGTGGTGGTCGACGGAGGGTCTGAGGCGGAGAGGACGCGGGGCGGTCCGGGCGGAGGCGGAGAGGACGCGGGGCGGCCGGAGGCGGCTCGGGGACACTGCTGCGGCCGCTGCTGCTGTGGCCGTCGACGAGGGGAGGAGGAGGGAGGAGAAGAAGGAGGTGGCTGGAGGAGGAGGGCCGGGCGGCGGTGGCGGCGTGGTGGTCGACGGAGGGTCTGAGGCGGTGGGGGTCGACGCAGAGGGGTTTAAATAGGGGTGGCCGGGGGTGAGGGGGGCCGAGACGGGCGGAGCGAGGGGGTGGTCGTGGCGGTGTGGGCGGGCGGAGCGTGGCCGAGGACGCGGCGGAGGCGGCGGAAAACGCGGGCTGGGGAGAGAGAGGGGAGCCGGGTCGTGCGGGTTGCGGGTGTGGGCTAGCGGGTCTGGTTGACCCGCCCGACCCGCTAGGCCAGGGCTGGGCCGGGTTGGGGCTGGGCCCGGTGGGCCGGGTCTAGTGGGCCGCGGTCTGGGCCGATTTATAAAAATAATAATAATATTATTATTAATAAATAAATAATCAGTAAATATTTAATAAATAAATAAATAATTAAATAAATAAATTTAGGTGTTTTAAAAATAGGCCCGGGGCCCGATAAATTCCAGAAAAATTACCCTAAGTCCAGTTTTTTATTTTACACCAAAAAATATTATTTTCATAATATTTTAATACTATTTATTATCATTTAAAAATTATTAAATAATTAAAACCCTATTTTTAAATTACAAAAAATTCCCAGAAAATTCCAGAAAATTATGAAAAATCCAGATTAAAATTCTGAAAAATCAGGGGGTTTACAATCTACCCCCCTTAAGAGGATTGCGTCCTTGCAATTAAAGAATAATCGGTCAACAGAGATGACGCGGTCGCAAGCATTGTTTGAAAATACATCACAAGATACTTAGGGAAATACCGTTTCCCTAAAAATAAAAGTTATACACTTTCCTGAAAAATCTAGTTAAAGCAAGAAAACTACAAATTTTATGAAAACCAGGTTATTATTAACAAGTTGTAAATTACTAGGTTGGGGCTAAGGTCACGAACCAAATAGGCACGAGATACAACAAGACTAGAAACGGATAACTACGAATCACTTACTCGCATCAGCGTCCTCCATAGTCATCGCGTAGGCTTGTCCTCGTCCTTGTGGTGGATTCCTCTGCTGCTGTTGGGCTTGCTGAAAAAGTGCTGCTTGAGGTGCCAGAGGTGGCCTCGGTGCTGGCAAAGCTGGTTGGTTTGCCCTTCGTGCTCCATCTCGATGCTGAGGACAGTCCTTGGCTATGTGTTGATTGGTGCCGCAAATCAAGCATAATCCCAACTTACGTCTGCAGTCTTTCTCGACATGGCCTATCTTGCCGCAGTAGTGACAGGTAGGAAGGGTCTGCGAAGCTGTCCTGGGTGGCTGGTTCGTGTGAGATCTCTTTGCAGATTCTCCTGGTGATGTTCTGTCTGGTGCTGAGGTGATTGGCCGCTTGTGGCGAGACTCTCTCCTGGTGACGCGTTCCATGCGTCGGGCTGCAGCGAGAACGTCTGAGTAGGAGGTAGGTACGACGGATCCGATGGGTCTCTGTAGCTCGAAGTTCAGTCCGTCGAAGAACTTCTCGGCCTTCTCTTCCTCTGTCGGGATCAGGGTTGGGGCGAAGCGGCTCAGACGAATGAATTACGCGTTGTACTCTTCCACCGTCATAGAGTCCTGAGTGAGGCGATTAAACTTGTCCCGCAGTTCTGATCGAGCGATAGCCGGAATGTACATCTCTTGGAAGAGTCTGGAGAACTCCTCCCAAGTGACTCGGTCTGGTCTGAGTCGCGTCTCCTCAGATAACCACCAGTGGTGCGCGTTGCCTGTCAATTGCATTCGGACGGCAGTCATCCAGCGTTCCCGTGGAAGCTCAGCTGCTTCAAGTTGATGCCGAATGTTGGTGAGCCATTCATGAACTTCTGTGGGCTCTTCCTTGCCGGAGAAAGTGCGGGGCTTCAGTTGGCGGAAGTCAGTGATTGAGCCCATCGATGGCCGTCGAGCTGGTAGGTTGGCCTGCTCCAGTGCAGTTACTATGCTGCTCCTCAAGTAATCAGCCTCACGACGCTGAGCCTCGTGTTGGACTTGTTGCTGAGCTTGCATCATCGCGTAGATCAGTTGGAATATCTGTTGCCCGTCAATCGGCTGTCCTTGTGGGAATACGGGCATTGGTGGAACGAACTGCGGCTGAGGTGGGATGTCATCATGTCGAAATCTGGAGGTAGGTTGACCTGCCTGCTGGCTCGGTTGAGTTGATAGAACTCCTCCGACTGGTGTCACTTCGTCGTCGTAGGTAACACCTGTAACTTGTGGTATTCCGGCGGGAGTCTCGTTGCATTCTTGTGGGTCCATTTTCTGTATCCAAAATAAACAATAAGAGGCGCACAGGAATTAAGGCAAGATGCAAGTCAAAATTAGATCGAATACGATACAGATATCAAAAACGATTCATGCAAGTGGATGAGATCCTAAAAACTTATCCTATTCTTATTGCAGGCCTGTTCGGTCCCTAAGTTGAAACCAAACAATTTAGTCGTAGACCTGCATGGGCCACCACAAAAACCATGTCACGCCCCAGTCCCAAAATGCCAAGGGACTGGATGCGCGACAATGGCCAGCAGCACGCACCGATAGACAACCCAATTTAATGGATCCATCAGGGCATGCTTAAGCTGTAGTCTAACAGGAAAATGTTATAAGTCTCAGGTATTTCTAATCTCATCCACAGAATAAACACTAATTAATGCTAGAATAATGCAATAGAATAATTAAACAAATCTCAAATAAGAGTATCTCGGGAAACAATCCGAGAATCAGTCTGTTACATTTTAAGGAAATAGACAGGAAATAAAATACTGAAAATAGAAATACTTGGTAGATGAAGCTGGTACTCAGGAGAAGTCTTCTGCCATGATCTCGCCCTCGGTTCCTGGTTCCGCTCCAAGGAGTGCTCCTGTACCGTACACTTCGGGGTAGTTCTCGCCAGCTGTACCTGGGAACATAATCCGGATCCAGGTCCTCAGGGGACAGCAAGGTACAGAAAATACAAGCCAAAATAAAAGCAGTGCAGCAGATAATTAAACAAGAGGGTAAGCTATGTAACCAGCTAAGTGATATACAATATGAGAGCAGCACTAGAACTCAGGCTGAAGCCACTACAAGCTCTGTATCGGGGAGCCGGGTAGCAGCAATAACTATGAATTATACTCTAAAATATACTATGTTTTATATATATAATATCAGCCTGTGGTCTGTGTGTCTCTCCCCACCCAATGTAATCCCATGTCTCATGTCCACGATGCCTCATGTCCATGCCACGCACGATTATAACTAATGCAGCAAGTCGGATAGCTATGAATCAAATGTCTATGAATGTAATATCTAGGTCATAAAACATGTATCCTATACATAATCACCTTGAATGTCTCAGGAAGACTCTGTCTCATGGAATAGTGTCAAGTGTCCTGGGTTCTGGTGTACTTGATAAGACAAGTACCAAGAGTAAGGGTATCGAATGTCCATCTCTAAATGATGTACCCAACACCACGTACGGGGTTGGCACCCGACTATGATCGGACACTAAGTATGTCACACGGCTCCTAGGTTAAGCAGTTAAAACAAGTTTACATTTAAATCCACAAGAAATCAAGTAAAATACTATGTCAAGAATTACTGAGAATTGACAAGCTTTACTTGTCCACTGAAGCATAATTAAGTCCAAAAAATAAATAGCAAGCTGCAGGGTTTGGCAAGGTATACTTGCCCACTGATGTATAACTAAGTCCAGGAAATAGGTAGCAGAGCTGCAAGTTTTGGCGAGGTACACTTGCCTGTGGTTCCGGCTTTGATTGCAGCTCTGACTTCAGTTGGATTTGCAGGCGGTACTCTGGTTGCTGAAATAAATATCACCATCAGATCCAGAAAATATCAATCAGCTAGAAACGCCTGTCCTTGGGTCCAATTTGGAGACAAGGGCAAAACGGCTGTTTCGGGTCAAAACTGGGTCCACATGTGGGCCCGTTTTACACCAAAAAATGTGTCAGGGTCAAAGGTCTCCAAATTCACCAAACTTAGTGTCAACAGGTCAGGAACGATGATACGAACCCAACGGAACTCCCAGAATTGGATTCCGATGAGCCGATCACAAAATTGCCCGTCGAACGGGGCCTGTGGGGCCCACGACACGCGATTTCGTCAACGTTCTCAGAATCGAACCAAACATGGCTCACAGGACCAGCGTATCGCTACGAGTTCGATGGCACAAGTTTCGTCTCGATCCGATGTGTGTACACAAAATTAGGGTAAATTACAGAAAAGTCGGATATGGGGCGATGTCCGCGGATACGCGTTGATCCCGGTGTGCATGCACACCCGAATCAACTTCTGCGAAATCCCACACGTCCGTATCAACGACGCGTACGAATCTGTGAAGACCGCGCGCGACCAAGTCGTCCCGTTTGGCGGGGGCGTACTCAGTTCCGGGGTAAAACATGGTCTGGTTTTTCCTATTTTTTGATCGCGGTGTGCGATCACCACAGGACGCGATGCCCCGAGCGGTTTATCCGGGCACCGAGAGGGTCATACAGGCTTCGTAACGCAATTTGCGGAAACGAAATCCGAGCTACGAGCAAGAAAATATACGCACCTGAACGGGACCCAAAAATCGGAGTCCGAATCGTGTCGGACATGTGTCCGGACACAGGAAATTAGGGTTAGGGCTTCCGGCGAGCTACGGCGGGGACGGCGGCTGGGCGGCAGGGCTGAGGTGGAGGGGGCCGGGGGCGGTCTGGGCGGAGGCGGAGAGGACGCGGGGCGGCCGGAGGCGGCTCGGGGACGCTGCTGCGCCGCTGCTGCTGTGGCCGTCGACGAGGGGAGGAGGAGGGAGGAGAAGAAGGAGGCGGCTGGAGGAGGAGGGCCGGGCGGCTGGTGGCGGCGTGGTGGTCGACGGAGGGTCTGAGGCGGTGGGGGTCGACGCAGAGGGGTTTAAATAGGGGTGGCCGGGGGTGAGGGGGGCCGAGACGGGCGGAGCGAGGGGGTGGTCGTGGCTGTGTGGGCGGGCAGAGCGTGGCCGAGGACGCGGCGGAGGCGGCGGGAAACGCGGGCTGGGGGAGAGAGAGGGGAGCCAGGTCGTGCGGGTTGCGGGCGTGGGCTAGCGGGTCTGGTTGACCCGCCCGTCCCGCTAGGCCAGGGCTGGGCCGGGTTGGGGCTGGGCCCGGTTGGCCGGGTCCAGTGGGCCGCGGGCTGGGCCGATTTATAAAAATAAAAATAAAAATAATATTAATAAATAAATAATCAGTAAATATTTAATAAATAAATAAATAATTAAATAAATAAATTTAGGTGTTTTAAAAATAGGTCTGGGGCTCGATAAATTCCAGAAAAATTACCCTAAGTCCAGTTTTTCATTTTACACCCAAAAATATTATTTTTATAATATTTTAATACTATTTCTTATCATTTAAAAATTATTGAATAATTAAAACCCTGTTTTTAAATTACAAAAAATTCCTAGAAAATTCCAGAAAATTGTGAAAAATCCAGATTAAAATTCTGAAAAATCAGGGGGTTTACAATTAGCCTCCATTACAATTTTGTATCCTGAGACTACAAGAAGGGATCCACTAACTAGGTTTCTCCTGACAGACGGCACATGAAGAACATCATGAAGAGTTAAGATTTTTCCTGATGTCATCTTCAGGTCAACTTTTCCTCTTCCAATAATTTGTGCCGTTGAGCCATCTCCTAGGGTCACACCTCCTCCACTTGATTCCTGATAGTTTGAAAAATAGGAGCGATCAAACAAAACGTGAACATTAGCTCCAGAATCTAACCACCAATCATCAGAATGGTAAGAGAGGTTAATAAGGGGTTGAAAGCTTACAGACCTGAAGGAAATCGAAGAACCTTTGTGAAGCTGTAAACCCCCTGAATTTTTAAAATTTTTAAAATTGGATTTTTCACAATTTTCTGGAAATTCCTGGGATTTTTTAATAATTTAAAAACAGGGTTTTAATTTTTAAATGATTTTTATTTGATATTAAACAATATTAAAATATTATGAAAATAATATTTTTGGGTGTATAATGAAAAACTGGACTTAGGACAATTTTTCTAGAATTTATCGGACCCCGGACCTATTTTTAAATGCCTAAAAAGTATTTTAACTATTTATTTATTTAATTATTTATTTATTAAATTAATTACTGTTTATTAAATATTATTATTATTATTAAACCCGGCCCGCGGCCCGTTAGGCCGGCCCAGCCCAACAGACCCGAATCCGGCCCATTCCCTAGCGGGTCGGGTCGGATCCGCCGCCGCCCGACCCGACCCGCCAGCCTTCACCCCTGTCCCCAGTCCCCCACGACCCCGTGAAACCCGCCGCCGCCGCGAATTCCGGCGACCACGTCGCCCCTCCGCGAGAGCCGGCCACGCCCTCCTCCACGTCGCCTCCCCCGCCTGATCCCTCGGCCACGACGCCCCGGCCAGCCTCCTTTAAATACCTCAGCCTCCCTCACTCCCTTTCCCCCCAAACCCTAACCCTAACCACCCTATTCCGGCCACCCCTTCACCGGAGCCCGCCCTCTGCACCGCACGACGCCGCCCCTGCGCCGACCTCCCAGACCCGTCGTCCAGAGCCCCTCCTCCACTCTTCCTCTTCCTCCTCCTCCCCAGGCGGAGCCGACCCCGAGCCCTACTCCTCCCTGCTGCTGTCTCCCCTCCGCCGGAGCCGCAGCCACCGCCCAGACCCTCGCCGACGGTCGACCAGCCTCCGGCGTGTCCTCCAGCAGCACCCAGGCCGGACACAGGCACATCCGGACGCGGACACGCGCAGGACACAGCCCAAACCTAGCTGGACACGTTGACACGTGTCCAAGACGCGATACGGACACAGAAAGCCCCGATTTCTCGGTCCCCTTGAGGTATTCGTATCTTGCACCTCGGATCTCCGTTTTCGATTCTGTAAATTCCTACGCGAAGCCTGTATGACCCTCTAGGTGTCCGGATAAACTGTTCGGGGCATCGCGGCCTGTGGCGATCGTACACCGCGATCCAAAAACAGGAAAAACCAGACCCTGTTTCACCCCGGAACTGAGTACGCCCCGCCAAACGGGACAACTTGGTCGTGTGCGGTCTTCACAGATACGTACGCCTCGTCGATACGGACCGTGTGAGATTTCACGGAAGCTGATTCGGGTGTGCGTGCACACCGGAATCAACGCGTATCCGCGAACATCGTCCCGTATCCGCCCTTTTCTACAATTCACCTTAACTTCGTGCACACACGTCGGATCGAGACGAAACTTGCGCCATCGGACTCGTAGCGATACGCTGGTCCTGTGGGTCAAGTTTGGTTCGATTCTGAGAACGTTGACGAAATCGCGTGTCGTGGGCCCCACAGGCCCCGCTCGACGGGCGATTTTTGTGAACGGCTCATCGGAATTCAATTCTGAAAGTTCGTTGGGTTCGTATCAGCGTTTCTGACCTGTTGACACTAAGTTTGGTGAATTTGGAGACCTTTGACCCGGACGCGTTTTCGGTGCAAAGCGGGCCCACCGGTGGACCCCGTTTTGGCCCGAAACTGCCGTTTCTGCCCTTGTCTCCAAATTGGACCCAAGGACAGGCGTTTCTAGCTGATTGATATTTTCTGGATCTGATGGTAATATTTGTTTCAGCAACCGGAGTACCGCCTGCAATTCCCGTCGAAGTCAGAACCGCGAACATAGCCGGAACCACAGGCAAGTGTACCTTGCCAAACCCTGCAGCTTGCTAATTATTTTCTGGATTTAATTATACATTAGTGGGCAAGTAAGCTTGCCAAATCTCAGTAATTCTTGACATAGTAGCTTACTGGATTCCATTAAATGTAACTTGTTTTAACTGTTAAAACCTAGGACCGAGTGGCGTACTTAGCGTCCGATTACCAGTCGGGTGCCAACTCCGTACGCGGAATTGTGTAACGTCACTTAGACATGGATAACGAGACCCGATAATTCTTGTACTTGTCCTATCAAGTACACCAGAACCCAGGACACTTGACACTATTTCATGAGACAGAGTCTTCCTGAGACATTCAAGGTGATTCTGTATAGGATGCATATTTTATGACATAGACTTTACATTCTTAGACATTTGATTCATAGATATCAGACTTGCTGCATTAGTTATAATCGTGCGTGACATGGACATGAGGCATCGTGGACATGAGACGTGGGATTACATTGGGTGGGGAGAGACACACAGGCTACAGGCTGATATTATATATAAAACATAGTATATAACATAGTGTAGTTCATAGTTATTGCCGCTACCCGGCTCCCCGACACAGAGCTTGTAGTGGCGTCAGCCTGAGTTCTAGTGCTGCTCTCATATTGCATATCACTTAGCTGGATATATAGTTTACCCTGTTGTTTCATTCATTGTTGCTTTGCATATATGTTTGGCTCGTATTCTTCTGTACCTTGTTACGTCCCGCTGAGGACCTGGTTTTGTTCACCAGATATAGCAGAAGAGAACTACCCCGAGGTGTACGGTACCGGAGCACTCCTTGGAGCAGAACAGGGAACAGAGGACGAGATAGTAGCCGAAGATTTCTCCTGAGCCCGGCTTCAGCTATACAGTATTTCCATTTCCAGCATTTCATTTCCTGTCTATTTTTCCTTAAATGTAACAGAATATTTCTCGGATTTGTTCCCGAGACAACCTTATTTGTTATTGCATATTTATTTCCATTGCAATATTTCTGGCAATTAATCTGTGGTTATTCTGTGGATGAGATTAGAATACCTGAGACTTGTAACATATTACTGCTAGACTACAGCTTAAGCATGCCCTGATGGATCCATTAAATTGGGTCGTCCATCGGTGCGTGCTGCTGGCCATTGCTCACGTGCTCAGTCCCTCGTCATTTTGGGACTGGGGCGTGACAGAAGCATGTTCGCTTCTGGTCTAACTGAGCCCTTTCCTTTGTAGGAGGTCTGGACAGCTTCCTTCTTCCTATGGTAGCAGTTGGTGGCCATATGGTTTGTTTTACCACACACAAAACAAAATCTCTTTTGATCCTGAGTCTGACTGAAGTTTCTAGGTTTTTGGTTTTTGAGATGATGGTTTTGGTTATTAGGCTGAAAGTTTGTCTTCTTCTTGAAGAAATTCTTTTTAGATTTATTAGGAAAATTAGATTTGGGTTTTCCTTGGCCTTCTACAAGGTTTACCTTAGCTTTAGATTCAGTCTTAGGCTTAGACCTCAATCTAATTTGTTCTTCGGTTCTAATTTTCTTTAGGACTTGATCGTAGGTAAGATCTGCTTGTGTATGGATAAGTTCCTTAGAAATATCAGACCAAGAGGGAGATAGCTTGTCTATTAGGCATGCTATTTTATGCTCATTGGAGAAAGATGTTCCTTTAGCTTAAATATGCCTAAGGTATTCTTGAAATTCATGGAGCTGGTCATTCATTGGCTTGTTATCTACCATGAAATACCTATTAAAGGTTGAAGAATTAAACCTTTCTATTCCGACATCATCACAACCGTATTCATCTTCCAAGGCTTTCCAAAGTTCTTTAGCGCTCTTGTATTCAAAAAAATATCATACAAGGATTCAGATAATGCGCTTAGAATTCTATGAAAACAATGGAAGTCTATCTCTTTAGGGGTTTTTAGTTTCGATGAGGTGGACACTCCTATGTCAGACTCAGTTTCATCAGAATTATTTGTGATGGATGTGGACCCATCAATGGCTGAAATAAGTCCTAAGGTCGTGAGCCAAAATTTTATTTGGCTCTGCCATCTTTTAAAGTATGAGCCATCAAACTTAGCAGGTTTTGCAGTAAAGGATTCCTCCTTACCAGTCATGATTGCAGTCTGAAAAATATAAACTTATTTAATAACAATGTCTAAGATAATAGTTTAGGTGGTCTTTGCTAAACAATCTTAAAATCTTTAGTTTTTCAAGTGTTGATCAACTCAGGTTAGCTGTACGGGCCGGTTCCCAGCTAGCGGCGGTCCGAAGACTCTTAAGTACCGTGTCGCTTAGGGCTATTTACACTCGGTTGACAGAAAGACCCTTTCGGCTTGTGCCCGAGTTTCTCTCTACTTTGAAACTTTAGATTTGAAGATTTTATTTGCAATTTCCTTTTTACTAAACTATTTTCTTTTGGTCATAGACTGCTTTCAAAAAACTAAGTGATTAAAATGAAGCAAGTTTCTAAATTGACAGTAAAGTAAGCAACTTGATAAGTAAACAAATAATCAGAAATTTGCTATGGTAAATATTAAGCAAATTGAAATTTATAGATTTTTTCTAGCAATTGTATATTGAAATATTAAGCAATAGTAAACACTTTAATCAGAAATTTACGACGGTATAGTATGAAAATTTAATTTAAGCAAATTATCAAATGTGCTAAAAATTGCTTATGAAATGGTATATATATATGCAGGATAGTAAGCAAATTTATGACAGTATAGCAAGAAATTTTACTTTAAGCAAATTATCAAATGTGCTAAAAATTGCTTATCGAATGTTATATATATATATATATGCAGGGCCGCCGCCCGGCCCGGCTCGGCTCGGTTCGGTTCGGCGCGCGTAACGGGTGCGGGTACGCACCCACATCTGCGGGCGCCGAATGCCGATTCGATTTCCTCTTCGGGTTCGGGCTGGGACCCTAAAATTCTTTTTGCTCCTCTTCATTTATTTATTTATTTTTTCTGAATGTTGGAAATTAATTTCGTCAGTTACGAATTATTTTGAACCGTTTTTTCTTTCTTTGTGTCCAGGTTCATTCTCTCCTTCTTCTGTGTAACGGCTGAATTAATAGAAAAATTAATTCAGACTGTTACATATTATGAGTATTATATATTGGACTGATTTTTTTGTAAACTCTATTCAAAAATTTTATCTCTAAACTTTTGCTGGCAACATTCAATTCTGTCAAATCTTCGTCGTCTCCGAGCTCTGGGCATAGCTAAGTCCTGGTCGTTCTCTCCGAGTCGTGTGCGGCAACGAGATACCGGTAGTGCGGGAGTTTTACCACTAGGAGCTTCGGAAACGTCTGTACACAGATCCCGAATCAACTCTTAGGGCAGTGCTTCGTGCACGACTTCCCCAGAGGGCGGTAACATCAGTCTAATTTTATTTTTGTACTCAAAAATTTTTTAATAAGAAAACAACAATAATTCTAACACTAGGAAGGTTCTAAACTACTAACTACACTATATTAGAGTAATCACAAGGGAAAAATCCGAATTTACCTCTTGGGAGTTGGAATCTCAAGCCAAAGTCTCCAAAAAGCTCCAAATCCACCACACCAAGCTTCCAAGCTTCCAATCCAAGCTCCAACACCAAATCTAAGCTCTACCCACCTAGGTTAGGGAAAAGTGTAGGATTAGGGTTCACATTCATGAAGAATAGAAGAAGAAGAAAGAGAAAAAATGGAGCACTTACTTGAAGTTGGAAGAAGAAAAGAAGAAGAAAGAGTGGAGAAGAGTGGAGAAAAAGAAGAAGAAGAAGTGAAGAATAATAGGGGGGCTGCTGTGTTCGGCTGGAAATGGGAATAGGGGCCGGCCATGTGCATGAATAAAGGGTTTATATAGTGCCAAAAGACCAAAAAGCCCACTCCTAAAGTCATACAAATTGGATTTTGGGTTTGGGATTCCAAAAGCACTCAAACTAACTCCTAATCTCTCCAACTAACTAAAATAAAATATAATAATAATTCTAAACCCAAAAATAGGTCTCACAAGGGTGTTGGTTGGGTCGGACATGGGTCTACTAGGGTCTGACATGGGTCCAGGCTAGCAAAAACCCTAAAACAATCAATAGAAAAATAATATAAAAATCAATTAAATATAAATATAATTAATTATAAACAATACACAATTTACTAAATAAAAAAATACCCTGCTCTGGAAATGGGGTAGTGACACCTTTACTACATCTCCACAACAATATTAACAATAAAATAGCAACAATATAAACAACTACTAGCCATCAGTTATGCACTACAATGTGCACAACGCAACTGTGCACACGTGCACCATAGACCCGCACCCCTCTAGCACACCCCACACATACTTGTGTGTGTATATATATATATATATATATATATACACTAATATGTACATCACTAATATATATACATGTATATATCTATATTAGGATACCCACACTATTAATTGTCATTTCATCAAACACCTGAAGTGCACAAGTCAAGATACTCTCTATAGTGTCATGATACACTATCAACCACATGTTAAATCCCCAAATATACAACTAATGGCATAACACATATCAAATATATTTATATATATCTAATATGATTAGTTATAATGAACAATAGAGGAAAAAATTTATTCTTAAACACAAAATCCCAAATGTGAACACAACTTCATGAAGAAACACCATAGAAACCAATAGAGACTCATTCTCTCCCCTTGTAGCTATTCCTAGACCCTGTGTGGGCTCCTAATGGTCAACAAAACCAATAAAACAGAATTTAAAAGAGAGATTTCAGAATTTTACCTCTCGGAAGATGGATTCCCAAATCAAAGTCAAGGGTTCTCTAGCGAAGCCTCTTCTTCTCCAAAGCTCATTGTGACCTAAGCTTCTAGGCTTCTTAGATGAGAAAAATGAGAGAGATTGGGATTTAATTTCTGAAATTTGGTGGAGGAATGAAGGGGGTTTGGGGAAGAACTAATTCTAGGGTTTCTCATGAATAATGAATGCACTTGAGGGGGTCTCCCCCACTCCTATATAGGGCCGGCTACATGTGGACCTAGGGCTAGATAATATATAAAGTCACATTTGCCCTCAATGATTTTCATAGAAAGTTTTCCAATAAGTAGGACTTTCATTTCAAGTGAGGGTTTAACAATTTTTCTAACTAAAAGAAGGGGATTAAATAGTGGGTCCAAAAATGTCTAGTCTAAGGTTGAGTCTAATGGTCACATCAAGTCTAGCCCCACTAACCCATATCATTAATACTAATAATATAATATATTATAAATATCATGTAACTATAAACACCATATATATAAATATTGCAAATTACAATAATGCCCCTACTCTAGAAATATGGTAGTGACATCGAGCCTCTATCTGAAGTCTGTGGCTTGCCTGTACAACTCAGCGGCTTGAGCCGGTACATGCCATAACATACATCTCATCGAGCTAGCTGTTGGGATCCCTTCGTAAGCATCCAATCTTTGTCTCCAAAGAAACTGCGACAGCCATCATCTATCAGCCTCCCTACCGAAACCAAGTTGTAGTACAAACTCGGTACATGTCGCACATCCTTGAGAATGAGCTTCTCACCAAGCTCCGTTGTCAAGTGCATATCACCGATGCCTACAACTGCAGCCGTCCCCTTGTTTTCTATCTTCACACGTCCAAACATGCCACTATGGCATGACGTAAAGATCTCCTATATGGAGTAACGTGATATGATGTCCCTTGTCTATGACCCAATCGCCATCATGACACATGCCACAAGGTTCCTCTATATCGTTTGCTGCGATGATGAGATCTTCCATAGTCGTGAGATCCTCCTTGCCTTTGTCCTTCTCAGCTTTGAGCTTCATGCAGTTCCTCTTGATATTATCCCTTTCTCCACAGTGATAACAGCCCTCCTTGCAGTCCTGTAAACACCCAAATTTTTCAGAAAATAAAAATAAATTTTTGAAAATTTTCTGCTATTTTTTAAAATAATTAAATAAATGTTCTTCTGAATTAAATATTTGTAAGTATTAAATTAAATATTAAAATATTATAAAAATAATATTTTTGGGTGTAAAATAAAATATTAGACTTACTGTAATTTTTCTGGAATTTATTGGACCTCGAAACTATTTTTAAAGACCTACAAATTTATGTTTTAAATAAACCAAAACAAACACATTCTGAACCGAACCAAACCAAGAATAAACCAAACCTGAACTAAACCGGACCCAAACCCTAACGGGTAGAATTCGGATCCGAACCAGACCCGTTAATCCATACCCGAACCCACTTTCCTAATGCTACAGTAACCCTTCACTTTCCCCCGACCGTTCCCCGCCGACTCCGTCGTTCCCTTCCCTCCGCCGGCCGCCCCTTCTTCTCCCCCAACGCTTCGCCTCCCCACCGGCCATCCGCCCCTTTCCCTTCACCTCCCTCAACAGCCGCCGACCCAGCCCTATAAACCCCCCCGCAGCCCACAGCCACCTCCGCCAACACCGTAGCCCACAGCCACCTCCGCCAACACGGCACCCCGAAACCACCACTCTACCGATCTCCGCCACCTTCTCCTCCGGCGATGACCCCGAGCTCGCGGCTGCTACCCCGCCTGCCAACGACTAACTCCGACCACCTTCGCCGACCACCACAGCACTCGCAACAGCCGCCGCCGCCGCCGACGAGCACCGCCGCGTATACGCAAATTTCAGTCAATACCTACCCATGTTCAGGTGAGTATTTCTCTCTCCTCGCCACCTTATTTTTTGTTCTGTCTGCTGTGATGCGTACCCTGCGTGACCCTCTCGATAGCCGTGCAACTCGTTCGGGGTATCGTGTCCTGTGTCGATCGTAAATTGCGACGCAAAATCAGAAAAATAAACCCCCAATTTCTGAAAATCAGAAATTGTCCCGAACTCTCCAGTTTGCGACCGTTTTGCGACCAACCTGTTAATATTTTCAAAATTGGCTTGAACAATTATTTAGACTGTATGACCAAGTTTTAAACCCTATTTTTAGTTTATTTTATTATGCTGTAGTTTGTAATTAATTTAAGGGTGAAAATGACCAAAAACTTGGTCTTTATAAAACCCTAATTTTTCCGGAACTGGGTGCGCCCCGCTAAACGAGGTGACTTAGTCGTGTGCGAACTACACTGAAAGGTGCGAACCGTTAATACGGACGTGTGGAATTTTACGAAAGTTGATTTGGATGTGCGTGCGCACCGGAATCAACGCGTATCCGTCGACAATACCCCATATCGGTCCTGTTCTGAAACTCGTTGTAACTTCGTGTACGCTCGTCGTATCAAAACAAAACTTGCGTCATCGGATACGCTGGTCCTGTGACCCAAGTTTGGTTCGATTATGAGAATGTTGACAAAATCCCGTATCGTGGGCCCCACGACTCCACTTGACGGGCAATTTTGTGATCGACTTATCGAAATCCAGTTTTGGACATTCCGTTGGGTTCGTATCGTCGTTCTGGACTTGTGGACACTAAGTTTGACGAATTTGGAGAATATTGTCTTTTGTACGTTTTTTGGTGCGAATTGGACTTATGGACAGGCAATTCTAGCTATTTGATATCTTCTGAACCTGATGGTAATATTTATTTCAGCATTCAGAGGAGTACCTACAGATTCTGCTGATACCAGAACTACAGTTGGTAATCAAACCCCAGGCAAGTGTACCTTGCCATACTTGCAGTAAATTGTTTTATATTATTCTCTTGATATATTCTAAGTTATATCTATTCAACCTAGGACCGTGTGACATTACTTAACGTTCGAATAATATTCGGGTGTCAACACCGTACGCGGAGTTGTGTAATATCACCTAGAGATGGATATCGAAATCCTATACATTCTCGTGCTTGCATTATCAAGTAAGTCATACCACAGGACACCTAACACTATTCATGAGACAGAATCTTCCTGAGATATTCATGGTGATTCTGTATAGGCTACAGAATTTGGGACATAGATTTTATATTCATAACTATCATATGACTTGCTGCATTAGATATGATCTTGCGTGACATGGACATGAGACGTTGTGGACATGAGACGTGTGATTACATTGGGTGGAGAGAGACACACACATGCTACAGGCTGATTTTATATATGTATTTATTATTGTGAGGCCGTAGACTCTACATCAGAGCTAGGCACATTACGTGATATTACTGCTACCGGCTCCCCGACACAGAGCTTGTAGTGGTCTCAGCCTGAGTACTAGTGATGCTCTAACTTGTATTTCACATAGCTGGTTACATAGTTTACCCTATTATTTCATTCATTATTGTACTGCATTTATTTTGGCTTGAGTTATTCTTGTACCTTGCTATGTCCCCTGAGGACCTGGATCCGGATTATGTCCCCAGGTGTAGCAGAGGAGTTCTATCCTGAGGTATACGGGACAGGAGCAGACGCAGCAGCAAGAGCTGACACTGGAGCTGAACCGATCCCCGAGGACGAGGTGATGGCCGAGGATTTCTCCTGAGTATCTGTTATCTATACTCAGTATTTGCTATTATTATACTCTTTCATTTCTGGTCTGTTGAACCATTGTATCAGACTTATTATCGGGTTGTTCCCCGATTTACTTTATTGAGACTTGATGATGGTTATATTTTATTTTGCTGATATTGATCATATTATTCTTCCATGGATGAGATTAGATTGTGACATATTAATAGACCTTTATTATTGTTTTACAGCTTAAGTACACCTTGATGGGTCCATTAAATTGGGTTTGCCCATTAGAGTATGCTGCTGGCCATTGCCACGTGGCTAGTCCCTCGGTATTTTGGGACTGGGACGTGACAAGTCCACAGTCGCAAGATCCCGAGAACTTCCCCTTGTCCGCACCTGTGACTTGGGTACTCCCTTATGTAGGAAGCCACCAGAGCAGACTCCTACGACGATTCTACTTGCTTACATCGGATCTCCTCGTTCAAAAAACTGATTTTGACTTCCTCTATCGTGACAACTCCACCAGGCGCGGAGTTGCTCACCGACACCACCAACGTCTCCCAGCTTTACAGAAGAGAAATCAAAAGTAAAAGGGCCTGAAGTTCATCATCAATCACCATCTTCATCGCAGATAGCTGATTGATAATACCCTGAACCTCGTTCAGATGTTGTGCCACTAGGGTACCCTCCATGTACTTCGAGTTGGCGAATCAGAAATGCCTTGTTACCAGCCGTCTTTCTTTCGTACAGCAAATGCAGCTTCTCCTACAATGCTTTTTCCAAACTCTCCATGGACATATGGTGAAACACCGAGTCATTTGTAACCCCCCTGATTTTTCAAGAATTTTTAATTTGGATTTTTCACATTTTTTTATAATTTTCTGGAATTTTTCTGTAATAAAAATCTAGGTATTTTAAAATTAAATGATTTTTAATTGCTGTTAAATAATATTAAAATATTATAGAAATAATATTTTCTAGTGTAAAATAAAAAACTAGACATAGGGTAATTTTCCGAGAATTTATTGGACCCCGAGAGCATTTTTAAAGCCCTAAAAACCAAGTTATAATTAAACCAAAACAAACCTAGAATTAAACCCGGTTCAATTGAACCAAACCAACCCGAACCAACCTAGACCGGTTTAGGTAAACCGAACCAAACCCTAGCGGGTCAGATCCGGGTCTAACCCGTCGACCCGAAACTCGCCTACCCAAACCCATACTTAAACACTAGCGGGTCGGGCCGGATTCATGTTGAACTCGACCCGCGGACCCAAACCCGAAACCCTCACCAAACCCTAATTCCAATCCCTACCGGAATCACTATTCCGGCCTATTTAAATCCCTCAAATTTTGTGCCCCGCCGACGCTGCAACCCTAGCCAACTCCTCTCTCCGCCTGGACGTCGCGATGCCGCTCCAACGAACCCCATAGCCGGAACCCTAACTACTCTCCGCCTACTTCCTCCCCGCTCCGTCGATGATCACCCAGCCATCGACCCTCTCCTCCTACCTCCTCCCCGCTCCGTCGACGAGCACCCAGCCATCGACCCTCTCCGCTTACCTCCTTCCCGCTCCGTCGATGAGCACCCAGCCATCGACCACCACCGCCTTCCCATCTCTTCCTCCTTCCCCGACTCCATCCCCTCCGCCTGAGCCGCCCAGTCCCATCTCCACCACCCGCGCAGCCTCGACGACCCGTGCCCTAGCCACTATCTCCACCACTCGCCGTGCCCACCGCCTCCCTCCACGAGCGGCCCCGACCTCGACTACCTCCTCCGCCCAGCCCCGCTCGACTCATCCCCAGAACTCCCCTCTCCCCTTGCCGTGCCCACCGCTACCCTCCGCAGCAGCAGCCAGCTGAGCCTTCTCTGCCCTACCCCAGCGGGCCTCCGACAGCACTCGACCCTAGCCCTAGTAAACAGTCCGGACACAGCAACCGGACACCCTGTGTCGTGTCAACCCGGACACGAAGAATCCCGTTCCACGGAGCCCTGTTCAGGTAACCCGTTCCCCCTCATCGTTATTCCATTTTCTGTTCCGTCAGTTGTGACGCGTAGACTGTGTAACCCCCTCGATGCCCGTGCAACCCGCTCGGTGCGTCGCGTCGCGTCCTGTGGCGATCGCAAACCGCGATCCAAAAACAGGAAAAACAATACCCCATTTTCATCCGGAACTGAGTGCGCCCCACCAAACGGGATGACTTGGTCGCACGCGGTCTTCACCAAAACGTGCGCGCCGTTGATACGGACGTACGGGATTTCGCAGAAGTTGATTCGGATATGCGTGCACACCGGAATCAACGCGTATCCGCCGACAACGCCCCGTATCCGTCTATTCTGGAACACGTCGTAACTTTGTGTATACACGTCGGATCGAAACAAAACTTGTGCCATCGAACTCATAGCAATACGCTGGTCCTGTGACCCAAGTTTGGTTCGATTCTGAGAACGTTGACAAAATTGCGTATCGTGGGCCCCGCGGCTCCACTTGACAGGCGATTTTGTGATCGGCTCATCGGAATCCAGCTCTGGAAGTTCCGTTGGGTTCGTATCATCGTTCCTGACTTGTTGATACTAAGTTGGACGAATTTGGAGACCTTTGACCCTGACATATTTTTCGGAGCAAAGCGGCCCACATGTGGACTCCGCTTTGACCAGAAACTGTCATTTTTGCCCCTGTGTCCAAATTGGACTCAAGGACAGGCGTTTTTAGCTATTTGATATTTTCTGAATCTAATGGTGATGTTTATTTCAACAACCAGAGTAGTACCTGCAGATCACACTGAGACCAGAGCTACAGTTGGAGCCAGAACCCCAGACAAGTGTACCTTGCCAAATATTGCAGTCCTTGTTACTTATTTCCTTGGATTATATATATATATATTATTGTACATGCTTGACCTAGGACCGTGTGTCTTACTTAGCGTCCGATTAATAGTCGGGTGCCAACACCGTACACGGAGTTGTGTATCGTCACCTAGACATGGATATCGTGACCCTTTACATTCTCGTACTTGTCTTATCAAGTACATGATAACCCAGGACACTTGACACTATTCATAAGACAGAGTCTTCCTGAGATATTCATGGTGATTCTGTATAGGATACAGGTTTCATGACATAGACATTATATTCTTAGATCTTATTATGATTTGCTGCATTAGATATGATCTTGCGTGACATGGACATGGGGCCTCGTGGACATGAGACGTATGATTACATTGGGTAGGGAGAGACACACAAGCTACAGGTTGACTATATTGTGCCGGCGTCTCAGTCTCTCGCCGAGCTAGACGACCACATGATATCACTGCCGGCTCCTCGACACAGAGCTTGTAGTGGTTTCAGCCTGAGTTCTAGTGCTGCTCTCATCTTGCATATCACTTAGCTGGTTATATAGTGTTCCCCTATTATTTTATTTATTGCTGGAGAGTCACACATGCTACAGGTTGATTATATTGTGCCGGCGTCTTAGTCTCTCTCCGAGCTAGACAACCACATGATATCACTGCTACCGGCTCCCCGACACAGAGCTTGTAGTTGTTTCAGCCTGAGTACTGGTGATGTTCTCACTTGTATTTCACATAGATGGTTACATATTTACCCTGTTTATTTTATTGACTATTTTACTGCATTATTATGGCTTGTATTATCAGTACCTTGCTATGTCCCCTGAGGAACTGGATCCGGATTATGTCCCCAGGATTAGCCGAGGAGATCCACCCAGAGTTATACAGTACAAGAGCATTAGCAGGAGCAGAAGCAGGAACAGGAGCAGTTACTGGAGCAGTACCAGATTCAGTAGACGAGTGATCACCGAGGTTATCTTCTGAGTATATATTGTTCCATACTCAGTATTGGTTGTAGTTATCTTTATTCTTGTATCTTGACAGATGTATCAGGCTCATTATCGGGTTATTTCCCGAGTTTATATTTTATTGAGACATGGATATCGTGACCCTTTACATTCTCGTACTTGTCTTATCAAGTACATGATAACCCAGGACACTTGACACTATTCATGAGACAGAGTCTTCCTGAGATATTCATGGTGATTCTGTATAGGATACAGGTTTCATGACATAGACATTATATTCTTAGATCTTATTATGACTTGCTGTATTAGATATGATCTTGCGTGACATGGACATGGGGCCTCGTGGACATGAGACGTATGATTACATTGGGTAGGGAGAGACACACAAGCTACAGGTTGACTATATTGTGCCGGCGTCTCAGTCTTTCGCCGAGCTAGACGACCATATGATATCACTGCCGGCTCCCCGACACAGAGCTTGTAGTGGTTTCAGCCTGAGTTCTAGTGCTCCTCTCATCTTGCATATCACTTAGCTGGTTATATAGTGTTCCCCTATTGTTTCATTTATTGCTGGAGAGTCACACATGCTACAGGTTGATTATATTGTGCCGGCGTCTTAGTCTCTCTCCGAGCTAGACAACCACATGATATCACTGCTACCGGCTCCCCGACACAGAGCTTGTAGTTATTTCAGCCTGAGTACTGGTGATGTTCTCACTTGTATTTCACATAGATGGTTACATATTTACCCTATTTATTTCATTGACTATTTCACTGCATTATTATGGCTTGTATTATCTGTACCTTGCTATGTCCCCTGAGGACCTGGATCCGGATTATGTCCCCAGGATTAGCCGAGGAGATCCACCCAGAGTTATACAGTACAGGAGCATTAGCAGGAGCAGAAGCAGGAACAGGAGCAGTTACTGGAGTAGTACCAGATTCAGTAGACGAGTGATAACCGAGGTTATCTTCTGAGTATATATTGTTCCATACTCAGTATTGGTTGTAGCTATCTTTATTCTTGTATCTTGACAGATGTATCAGACTCATTATCGGGTTATTTCCCGAGTTTATATTTTATTGAGATATGATCTTGCTTTATGATTCTGATATTGTTGTATTTATTCTGTGGATGAGATTAGTATATTTAGACCATTATTGTTGTACTACAGCTTAAGTACATCCTGATGGGTCCATTAAATTGGGTTTGCCCATCGGTGTGTGCTGTTGGCCATTGCCACGTGTCTAGTCCCTCGATATTTTGGGACTGTAGCGTGACATCATCCACCCATTGGCGGATGAATCCAACGGCTTCCCGATCCAGTCGTTTCTAGTCTTCAGTAGCTTTGTCCGATGGCTTAGCGTTGTCGTCCTCCAACGGACCATGCAAGTCCTTGCACTATAGTAGATCCTCCATCATTGGCTTTCAAATTGTCCAATTCCCTCATGTGAGGGTGATCATACGAATATTTATCTGCTCCGTAGACATAGTTGCCAGAACCAAAATCAGTAGCTCTGATACCAGATGTTGGAAATCGGACACGCCCTGCAAGCGTTCCGACACCGTGTCTGAGAGTGCCCGTAGCGAAAACTTTAGGCCAACCCACCTGAGATAACCAACTCATGTCTAACGAACACCAAGCACAGATAAAGACAAGTATATGGCGGTGACTACGTGACCAGGACAAATCTTAACCTTTATGACTCAGGTAAAATTACAAGATTGACAAAACTAATGTTGAAATCCTTTGCCCTAATAGGTTCAACCCCCTCACCACACTCAAGAAGAAAAATAAGAGATTATAATTGAAATTCGCTGACTGACCCGTAGCAATTTTTCTAACCGAAGTTGACGACTCCCCAATTATATCTCATTCTTAATTCTGTCTTGGATGTCGAAGTCCTAAGAGCAAAGCACGGACTTTCTCTTAGATTTTCTGTGGACGAGCACCCTGAATCTCTACATTATGCTATCCTTTGTGCCTCAATCCTCCTCCTATATTTATAGGATGAGAAATCTCATTTTAGGTCATAATAGGATTTCCTAAATAGAAACCCTTAAAAAAAGAATCATATTCCACCTAAAATAGCCCAACACCAATTATGGATGTCCAAATATGGTCAAATTAGTTATTTATACAAATTTAAAATATAATCAAATCTTACATTTAATGTAGATTTTAAAATTATATCAAATCAAATCTTTGACCATATTTGGGCTTCAAAATTCACCAAATCCAGACTGGACCCCAACACTTTAGTCTGTAGTGCTTAGAAATTTGGCCATGCGTTCAAGAATAGTAGCTGTGTGATGGGAACCAAACATTAATTTTGAAATTTTTTTGACTTTCGTCCCACTTAATAATATAAATTATGACTTACATCACACTTTTTGTGTTTATTAGACTTACATTACACTTTTTGTCATGAAAAATATTTGACGACAGTTTATAGTGAGAAAATTAATATTTTTTCGTGACAAAAAATTAGATGTAAGTCTAATAACTATAAAAGGTGGAATGTAAGTCTAAAAACATATTATTAAGTGGAACGAAAGTCAAAAAATTTCTATAAATTTTGAATACCCACCAGGTTATTACTATTGAGTCCATTTTTGTTCACCAACCGAAACTAGGTGGGATGTTCACCCCCACTAAAAAAATGGACACGTGTCATTTTTATCCTACACAAACCACTTTGTAAGTGATTTTGTTCCACACCGGATCAGCTATCCAGATAACACTGTCCGTCCCCTCCTATTTGCGTCTGTTTTTTTTTTGGTGCTCGGTGGGGCCCACGTGTCAAACATGAGGACAAGGACCAGACAATGTTATTTGGACAACTGATCAGGTCCCATTTTGTTTACTCACCAAAGTAGTTTTGATCTTTAATTTGCCATGTATCCATTTCTTATGTGGGGGTGGGGGTGGGGGTGGGGTTTGAATATTCCACCTATCTTTGGTGTGTGAACAAAAATAAACTCATTACTATTAGTACTCACTAATGTATATTTTATTGTCTAAGATAATTAATCATATATATAGTTTCTTTATCCCGTTTGATAACATTTGAATTATCCGTCTAAAAGTTCATTCAATGGTAGTGTGAATGTTGTCGAGTGCTTTGTCTGATATTTAGTTGATTGTGGCTTTCAAATAGCTGAGATTATATGAGATTTTAGAAAGAAAAAAATTTACTAAGGCACCGTTTGGATAAACTTTTTAAAATTTTGTTTTAAAAATAAGTTATAAAATTATTTTTTTAGTATATAAATTTTAAATTTACGTTTAGTTACTTTTATCTAGAAAATAGTTTTCTTGATTTTTTGTTTAAGATTCCGTTTTGACAGTTCCGTTATGGAAAAAAAATTTGGACGATCATCCCAAGTCAACCGTTAGAACAGTTTCAAATTCTATAATATAAATATCTAAACAATTTTTTTTAATATTATACGAGATCCTAAAACTAAATTATCCTAACTAAATTGAATTTTTCTATATTTTTCATATTTTGTAATGGTGTTTGTTTGCTTCTTAGTAGAATCTTACCTACTGGATTATAATCCGACCCATTCAATAACGGATCAATATCCTTGATATTATCTGACCCGTTTATTAAAGAGTTATGGGTCAACCCGTTTATTAAATATTGTCAACCAGTAAATGTCTGAATGCTTAAAAGCCTGATTCAAATTCGTCTAAAAAAACAGACTTGTGGGTCGGTTGAGCCTAAATGCCAACATATAGTGACATGTTGGTTACGATGGACGTTTTTTGTGGAGATAGATACAGTTCAATTTTTTTTTTTGAAAACTTAGTTCCTAACTCGATGGAAATGACATATCAAAACAACAACAAGACTTATGTAATACAATTTTGCTATTTGTCTTACAAAAAAATTAGATGATATCATCTCACATTATATGACAACTGACATGACAACTGACATGATAGTTTTTAACCAAAAAAATTAATCACCCAAATTTTAATTTTAATTTTTATATGAATTTTAGTATTAAATTTATTTTTAATGTTAATGCTAATTTTAATATTAAAAATTGTCTTGTCCATGTCCGTTTTTAACCTAAAAAATTAATCACCCAAATTTTTTAATATTAATATTAATTTATATTAATATAAATTTTAATTTTTATGTAATTTTAGTTTTCATGTCAATATTAACATTAATATGACTATTAATGTTAATGTTAATATTAATAATAATTTTAATTTTAATGTTAAATTTTGTCGTGTCATTTTTAATGTTAGCTGTCACATAATGGATGATAGCATCACCTAAAAATTTGGGTGACAAATAATATTTTTATAATGTAATATCATGGTAGATATAAGGGACTGATGTGCAAAAACCCCAATAAGAAATTGCAATAATGATAAGTTTACTACCAAATGTTTACAGTCTTTTTTTTTATGTAATATCATGGTAGATATAAGGGACTGATGTGCAGAAACCCCAATAAGAACTTGCAATAATGCTTAGTTTACTACCAAATGTTTACAACCTTCTTACAGCCTAGCCTACCCCACCTCCCCTCTGTGTGTGTGTGAGAGAGAGAGAGAGATTGTAAGCATTTTGTGAGTAAAACTGTGATAGAGATGGCCGTATCAAAAAAATAATACAGCTACTGTATGACAGATGGATTCCTCTATATATAAAGGATCCATCTGTCATACACTGATTGTAAGATTTTTTTGGTTATACCATCTGTATCAAAGTTTTAATCGCATTTGGTTGTAAACTTAGTATTATTGTATGGGATAAAGTACAAACAATTTTTTCTTCAATTTGTCTCGTTAGCAAAATAAAACTTGATAGACAAATATAGCAATTAAATCATTCCGTAATATATGACTCGATCAAAATGTTCCCTACCGTTTACAAACCTTCAGTTTTGACCGTTAGTGACTGTTTTAAAAATAAAAAAAAATAAAAAATACCCTCCCCTCTTCCCCATTTACCCCCTCCCCTCCCTCACCCCCACCCGCCGCGATGGTGGCAGCCCCCCCTCCCCCTTCTCCTCCCTGTGCGGCCACCCTCCTCCTCTCCGCCCCCCTCTTTCCTCCCCGCGCGGCCACCCGTCCACTCCCCAACGGAGAGAGAGGAAGGGGGAGAATGGAGAGAGGGATAAAATTGCCTTTTTAAACGTATTTTAACGACATATTTTAAAATGAGTACAAATTGAAAAAAAAAAAAAATAAGAGAGTTTTTTAAAACTAGAAATCTTTAAATGTAAAAACTTAAATCTGAGATTTTTTTTTCTTTCACTCTACCCTTATTGTATGCAACAAATATGAAAGATGCAGGTCCCAAAAGAGGGGACCACGTTAAACGGGCTATGCCTCTCTGAGCGCTCTATTCGTGGTGACGAGCTCGATATACTCCGAGGAAGTGTGTACGTGTCGAAATATAATTAAAGGCGCGTACGATGGAGCCATAACTATTCACCCTCCCCAAGTCTCGTACTAAAGCGGGCCCCGCCGAGCTGCCAGTGGTCAGAAACAAGCCAATAGTAGCCCATGAACGAATCAACAATATCAACCATTTCTTACTCTCTCTGTTTCTTTTTGTTTCCTTTTGGGAGCATTTATTCTCTCTCTCCTTCCTCTTGTAACTAACAAATAAAGAAGAGAAATCAAGTCGTCGGCTACACACACACAAAAAAAAAAAAAAAAAAAAAAAATCCATTTCTGGTGATATCTCCATCTCTTTCTTCTTATTCCCTAATTCTTGCTCGATTTTTTTTAATCTTAATGTTCGTTTCAGAGAATTGGGAGAGATGGTGAGGGGGAAGACACAGATGAAGAGGATAGAGAACGAGACGAGCCGGCAGGTGACCTTCTCGAAGAGGCGGAGCGGGCTGCTGAAAAAGGCCTTCGAGCTCTCCGTCCTCTGCGACGCGGAGGTGGGACTCATCGTCTTCTCGCCCAGGGGGAAGCTCTCCGAGTTCTCCAGCTCCAGGTTCTTCGTCTTTCCCCTTCTACTTGTTCATCTATAAAGAACTTAAGATTCATATCACATTAGTTTCATGATGCCTAGCTGCCTTCCGATTGTGAATTAGAATAGTCATGTTCAGTTGGGTTGAGACTAGCTAGGTTTACGATGCGGCGAATGCCGAGGTGTTTCTCTTGTTCCGATGATGCCGGGTGTGAGCCCCAGCAAATGTGCACCAGCACTAGTTTAGCTAGAGACGTTGTTTCTGAAACCTAAGCGCATGACTATCAATTTCAAAGAGATCTAGATATATGGCGGCGTCTTTGTCTTTCTTATGTACATACGTCAAATATGAACTGTGAACATCGACAATGGTTTAGTATCCT
Source organism: Iris macrosiphon (assembly GCA_036927795.1). NCBI lineage: Eukaryota > Viridiplantae > Streptophyta > Magnoliopsida > Asparagales > Iridaceae > Iris > Iris macrosiphon. Next base: position 156,104,861 of record JAYESA010000014.1, read on the forward strand.
ATTTAGTTGCTAGTTCTTAGTTTACCGTCAACCTTTAGGAATATCCAACCTTTTTTCATTTTCATTTTCATTTTCATTTTCTTTTTCTTTTTTCTGTTCTTTTCAATTGTTAGCTTCTTCAAGAGGTTCTAAGTTTGACATATCTATAGATTTCTGAACTACGATCAGTTTAATTTCTTCACCTTAACTATATGTCATTTATAGTTTTCATCTGTGTGTCTGAATAGAGATACTAATTTATTTCTTACTTAATGCTCTCATATTTTGACAAAAAGTACACAAAGTTAAGGAAATCCTGCCATTGAAATAAAGTGTTGGTTTAGCGCATGCCAATATCTTTGATTTTAGACTTTCAGATTTTTTCATAAGAAGGAAATAATTTCTAAATTTTTTCGTATTAAAGAAGAAGTTTGACAAATTAGAAAGAAGGGGATAAAACGTCAATAGTTGTCCGCGGGGTATGTGAAATGTCAAAGAGATTGACGAGTTGTCCGCGGGGTATGTGGTCCAGGGCCGGCCCTGGCCAGGGCAGCCAGGGGCCCAGGGCTCCTTGGGCCAGGAGAGCCCAAATTTTTGTTTTTGTTTAAATATATAAATAATTTTGTACCGAAAATAGAACTAGTATTTATCATGGACCATTCTTATGGTTATTACATTAGATTTGCACACAAGAGGTTCCTGGTTAGGCATATTTTTTATTTTACTTTTGTTTCTTTTTTTACATTATGTATGGGACCTCATTTTCTTAGCCATGTATGTGGAACGCCAAAATATATGGCGTGGGATTTAAGTGGGGGCGCGGGATACGGCCATATTATTTGGCGTGGGATATAATGAGCCCGCGGGAGAGGAGAAAAATATTGCTTGCGGCTCTTTCTCCCGCGGGGATTTAATTTGGTTTAATATTAATTGGTAAAATGTGCAACAGTGTTACAGCAGCTGACCTTGTTTTAACTAATACCCAGATGTTGATAAAGCATGATGTTGTTGGCAAGTTTGTAGAGTTTTGTGGGCACGGTATGACTGAGTTGTCATTAGTTGACACGACAACAATTACCAAAGTCTCACCTGAGGATGGAGCAACTATGGACTTTTTTCCTGCGGATAATGTTATCTTACAGTACCTCAAGTTAACAGGAAGAAGCGATAAAAATGTTCCTATGATAGAGGCCTATGTTCGAGCAAACAAGATGTTTGTTGACTACAATGAGCCTCAACGTGAGAAGGAATATTCATACCATCTGGAGTTAGACCTTGCAGAAGTTGAAACATGTATATCAGGTCTAAAAAGGCCTCATGATCGTGTTCCCTTAAAAGAAGTGAAGGCAGACTGGCATTCTGGTCGGGATAATAAGGTTGGGTTCAAGGATTTTGCAGTGTTAAAGGAAACTCAGGAGAAAGTTGTGACGTTTGATTTTCATGGACAAACTGCAGAACTCAAGCATGGTATTGTTGTCATAGCAACTATTACAAGTTGTACCAATACCTCAAATCCCTCTGTTATTGCTGTTACAAGCTATTACAAGCATGGCCTAAAGCCGAAGTCCAAATCTAAGGAGAAACTGGTGAAAACCATATGAGATCCAGGAGGCACACTTGTATTTTACAACTGTTTAGTATTTACCAGAATAATGACAGCAAATGGATCCTGGTTTGTGAGGAGTTCAACCTATGGTGAGGAGATAAGTATATGGCTCAGCTCAGGGAATTTGAGTTTTGCAAGAGATACATGGTAGTCCGTAGTAAATCCATCTTAGTCTCAAGCTACATTCATAAGAATTTGATAGCATTGAAGCTCCATCACAAACCATCAGAGCTTGAGGTATCAGAATGAAGCCCAAACAGGATGCTCAAGTATATTCAAGCATTAGAGAAGACATCATATCCGGGTGCTTATCTCAAGTATTGACCTCCTCCAGTCAGTTGATTCTGTTGAAGGGAGTTAGACCTACGTAGTTATAAATAGGTCAAGTCTCTGTAAAGGGAGGACAGTGGAGATGTTGTCATCTTTCTTCCAATTGCTCCATGGCATATAACTCATAGGCCTATTTATTTAGGGGGTCAAACTGTATTACTGAATACCCAAACCCGAACATATTTAGATAAGAGCCAGGGATCTATCTAAACTCACCACTTGGCCAAACTGTATTACTGAATACCCAAACCCGAACATATTCCAACCAAATACTATCAGCCTGAAGTTTAGAAAACCTTCGAGAGACTTCCAATATTACAAAACTAGCAAGAACTCCAAAAGAACATATTGTTCAAATGAACTATTACACCTTTCATAGCTAAAACCAACTACAAGTACGCCTACTTCAAACCAAATTCAATCCTGCTATGTAATTGCTGCTATATCAATAATAAACTACTCTTCTCTGGACTTGCACCCATATCAATCAAATACTAACATCAGAAGCTCATGCAAATATTATCTTCTTGTTTCCTTAAGTCACTTCACAAGACTGTAAAGCAATCAATGTCATCCTAATCTTCGGGGCCGGCCCTGAGATCATGCGATCCGAGGCAAACTTTTAAAAATGGAGCTCCCATACATAATGTAAAAAAAAACTAAAAAACTAAAATAAAAGTAAATTAAAAAAATGTTACCAACAAGAATTGAACTAAGAACCTATAGTATGCAAGTCTAACATAATAACCACAACACCACAATTGTTTTGTGTTAAAAAGAACCCATTGTAAATACTAGTTCTATTTTAGATACAAAATTATTAATATATTTATGTTTAAACTGATTTTTTGGGCCCATCTGCTCCGTGGGCCCTGGACGGTCGTCCTCGCTGTCCTGGGCCTTGGTCGGCCTTTATAATCTTCTTGCTAGCCTGCAAAGAACCTTGCCTAAAAAAATTGTCAATTAAAGTAAAAAAATGAAAAATACGTAACTCTACAGTATTCTTCTTATCAAATATTCTCTTGTTCCTCTTGGTCCGTAATACCCATACGATTGTGTCATTATCATGGGTCAAATAATTTTTTAGGCTCTTTATATCTCCATGATGTCCACCAATCTTCCTTCACATCAGGTATAGTTAAAATATTAAATTCATTTAAAATTAAATGAAAAATATCATAAGAGAACTCACAATGTAGAAATAAGTGACAAGCAGCTCATATTCTCACATAAGATATACTTTGCATGTTTCCTTAATAAAATATACATTGTGTGCAATATTTGTTTAACTAATAGCCAAATTAAGATTTTAATTTTGATAGGACCATGTAGATTCCATACTATCATATCATATAATCTGCAACCATAATAGGTCAAAAGTTAAGGAAAATTACAACAACAAAGACTTTATTCTAAATTTCTGTGGTTGGCTATTTGAATCATCTTCTTCCGTTCGGGTCTATTAAGGACAATGTCCTCTGTAATACTAAAAAGTTATATATATCATTCTTTAACACTTAAAATTATGTTAGTTTGGTCTATTTTTAGTTCTGGCATCTTTATTAACTATTATATTATCGCTCCTCCTTACGGAGGCATCTATGAGTTCGTGTTGCACATGTCCAAACCACATAAGTACACAATTTTTTGCTCATATTGTCCTTAATTGGCGCTACTTTTAACTTTTCATGTATACACTACTACTTTATTATGTCCTTTAATATATTGTCATTCATCCATTTTAGTATTCTCATTTTAGGTACACTAACATTTGGACATGTTTTTTAATTGTCCAACAATATGATTTATGAAGCATGACTATTTATAGAAATCTTGTCGAATTTTTCTTTCAACTTCATATGTATCTTGCGGACACAAAGTACTCTATAAACACTCAATCATTTCAACCATTATTTTTAATTCTATGCATGACATCATTCTCAATCTCTCCATCATGATGAATGATTGATCCTACATGTAATGTCCCGCTCCACGCGGTGGATTGGACTAGTTGGTTGGCTCGAAGGATTTGGTTGGACTTGGGTTCATGCATAAGAAGCATGCATAGAACTTCGTGTTCGAGGCAAAAAAATTTCTTCATGGTGGATAGTTTTGTTCCTTCTCTTCTTTACCTTCACACTTAATAAAATAATGTTGTTGATGTTTATTTCTATGTCATGAGATAGTAAATGTTAAGTAAAAAGAACCAATATAGATAAAAGAGTACAATATCATTTCTGTTAACGTGCTGCTATAAAACATAGATTGTTTAATGGTTGTCTTAGACTTGTATAATGTAGTGATGCTTTATGTATTATTATCATATGGAATGTGATACTGAAGTTATGGACAACAAGGCTGTCATATTGTTATTTCAGAGAAAAAATATGGTAAATATTTGGGACCATTGGGTCACCAAGGTAGAATTTCTGGACTGGGATGTATGAAAATGTGGTAATCCCTAGAATCAGAATATAGAAGTACGAAATGTGGTAATAGAAAGAGTTATATTGTATAGTTATTTTTTAGTTTATATACCATGCATGTAGTGCCCCGCACCCTATTCGGAGGCACTGTGTCAGAGATCCTATTTGTATGAGTTGATCGGGACTAATTGATTTAAGACACTTACTCTATTTGGATTGGCTCTTTGAGATCAGGTTCCATATGCAGTTGATTGTGTCTTGAGGAAGAGCTCTATATAAGAGTCACTCTCTCGTACCTTTTCACTGTTCATTTTTGTTGTCGTTTTCGCTAATGCTTTTGCTGTTGGTTTTATGGATACGTTTTCGATGGATTTTATTGTTTGTTTTCATTGATTTACGCATTCATATCGAATTCTGGGAGAAAGAGAAGAGAATGTATTAATCCGTTGTTGGTGCAAATGCAGGTTGTCGCAGAGGTGAAGCTTGATAGAATCGTTGAAGATTTATTTCTTTTGATAATTCTCCAACATTAAGTGACTTTGATCATTCTCTTCTTGTCTTCACACCTTAACCAAATGACTATATTGATGTTTCTTCGATCAATGATACATTAATAAAAAAAATTAGATAAAAAGGGTAATCATGATGTTTGTTGCTTGTCACCTAGAAATATAAAAAAAATTTGCTTGTCATACATAAATGTACATTATTTTTATTGTTGTAGATAGAATGGATTTATTGATAAATATTGCAACATGTAATATGGATTACGAGCGATAGCTCGGGGCATGTAGATTATACAACGAGAATATTGCATAGTTTTACATTCAAATTCTATTGTCTTGCATGCTATGTTTATTAACTTAGTTTCTTAGACATTTGCATGGTCATGAACAACTTGTGGACAAGTATTACATTCCTCGAACAGTTAAAGGGGTACTGGGACCGATTTGGTCTAGGGGGAACAAGGATAACTGTGCCGTAAATTAGCATGCGTGATTCAGAAACTTTTAGTAGGTCTCGCTACCCACTCTAAAAGGATCACCGCCTAACCAGGCTATAGAGCAGAATGACTTGTGGTGCTAGTGACCCTCATATATTTAAAATGTTGAGCTAACGATGTCTAGTTCACATTGAAGAACATGGTAAGATATGTGCAAGGAAGATAAGCCGACCGTGGATAAGAATTACCAATTCGGTGATGCATATTACTATGATGTTACATTTCCTATTACTTACACTATAAATGAACAAAGGTAAGATAGAAATACCACCTAATAATTTGTTTGCTTCACATGAACATCGTGTTGATTTGGTGAGTTGGATTAATTCGTCCTCACCAGTGAATTTCAAATGTGCTGATCCACGTTTTCACATGTTCTGTTAACCAATGTGACATAGCGAGGAACTGAAGCCAGTCTCGTCCATCAACCGAAGCTTGTGGATATCTCTTTTGAAGCATCTAAGTGCAGTTTAAATACTTCCGCCCAAGGTGTTTATATATTTTGTTTCTAGTAAAGGGATGAGATGTATGGAACGGTTTATCTCATATTGGAGTTCAAGTTGTAAGCTAAGCACGACACCTTTTACTTGTATTGGAAGCTATGTAACAAATGTACATTATCAATAAAATAAAATAAAAAATTTGTGTCATATGTTATTCAATTTCTCTGCGTAACTCCGTTGCTAGCTCTATAGATTTACGATACTTCAAATTTTATATGAATATGCCTTGTACAAGCACAACTTAGACTTGTGCAGCATCGCATCCGGTGGTGACTTATCGATTCTGTAAAATCGAGACGTGATAATGCATATATTTTGTATTTTATAGTTTAATTGTTCACGCATTTGTTTGATTATGGACAACTTGTGCATAAGGTTTTTGATTTCTCGAACGATCGTCGGGGCATCGGGATCTTGTCGACCTAGAAAGGACAAGTATAACCATGACTGAAGTACTAGCATGGGGTATTACGGGACCTACAGTAGGGCTAACTATCTGAGTTAGAAGGGTGCAATGAAATACGGGAAGATTCGAAAACTTTCATGGGGCGAGTTATCCGTCGCTGAAAGAGAGCCGTTTATCCTGAAATAGTCCAAGATGACTTGTGGTGCCAATGACCTTTATATAGTTAGGCCGCATGTTAATGTCAATATGCTTGCAAGTATATTAAATGATTTATATAGATGAATGCACGACAAACTTATATTTTATAAAGGATAATAATTGATGCAGCGAAACAATTTGGGACATATCTTTAAATTATGAATTGATAACAATGTTACAGGGAAGGATGATAAGTTGGATAAGATTCACTATGTTCAAATATATGTTTTTGAAAACTGCTTACCATATCACATGTATACTCTATGTTTCTGCTTATGAAATGTAACTAATGCTAAGACAAGATTACAAAGACCACATAATAATAATGTATGTTTTTACATAATTACTATGTTGGTTTAGTATAGTGGACGAGATCACTTATGTAATGTCCCGCAACCGCACGGTGCATTATGCTGAGTCGGATTGAAACGAGACAATAGTGGGTTACATTTCGATTTGTTGGATTTGAAAGCAAGTATTGATTTGAGTTGGTTTTATGTGCATATCGCATTCGGAGTTCAATGGAATCAGTGTGTTCGTTCAGATCAAGTGCAGAGATAGCGAAATTGGAACGATAATGCCGTCTTCCTTAGTCCGATCGGTCTGATGATTTGGAGAGCACGACCTATTTCCACGGTCATACCAATTGAGTGGATCGTGCTTCGCATCGGACCATGGATTCAAGGGATCGACCGTATCAGCAAGGCAGAGTGCTAGCAGAATCAGACTTGGTGAGTCGGCTCTGTCCCTTCTCCTATACTCTTTAATGCCTAATAATATGGAACACACATAATGTTTTGGACACTTGGAACTGGAATATTGGAATCACCGCACTGTGGCGTGCATAGAGTGTGTTTGGATGTATATAATTTGTGGCTTGAGTTGGACTTACGTTTGGGCAGTTAGAGCTTGAGTGAATTATCTTGGTTGGCAAAATATTTTATCGGGCGAGCGAGCGAGTGTGCGTTGCGTACGAATATCAAGTTGGACGCTTTGTCAAGCAAAGCATGCAGTTGTGGTTCAAAATCGAACAACTGCATTGGAGAGGACATTGTGCCATTATTAGAGCATGGTGCCACGGAGCATTTGGAACGAGGGGTATTGCACCTAATCGAAGCACTGTGTCGTGAAGCAACATGGTGCAAGTGGAGACAATTTGAGAATGGTGCCTTGGGCTATAGTTGGAGAATGATGCCTTGGGCTATAGTTGGAGAATGGTTATGGTGAATTGGATGGATCGAGGCGAGTATTGTTCGATGGGGCGAGAAGGCTCGATTCTCTCGTCGTGCCTACTTGTTGGAATATTGTATTGGTCATGGACAACCTATTGCGCACATGGTTTGGTTTCTTCAAACGGGATAGGCTCTGGGACACCGGGATCGTTCGGCCATGGAGAAAATAAATAGTAACGTGCTTTGGGCACGGTACTGGCAGTTCGAGACCACCAGGCGGGTTAGCTACTCAGCGCTTGATCGGATCAAAATGCAGTTGGATAGTCCTTTATGGCTTGGTCAGTGACCTTCATATAGATAAGAGTTGGTTTGGTTTGGTTTGTGCATTCATGTAGGCGGCGACGCCACCTTGCCTTGGACAAGAGTGTGTACATCGATGATTGTATTAACAAGGCTTGGATTGTGGCATGATTCAACAGATTTGAGACTTGGATTGCGATGAGGTTCGATAGACTCACGTTTTGCTTCGGATTTGAGTAGATCGGATGCATGCTTATTGTTATTTGAGATTGATAAACTGCTAGTGTATTTGCTTGAGATCGTTGCTTGTATTCTTAAACTGTTTTATTGCTTTCCTTAACATAATCTAGGATTCAAGTAAAAAGATCACCGTATAACTGTTTGTATTCACTATCTATTTAGTGTCCGTTTAGACGAGTTGGTTACCCCGCTCACCAGTACGACTGTGTACTGATCCACGTTTGTGGATATTATTTTCAGGTACGCAGGTGTAGTGGCTCAGCTTAGATATACGGGACATGATGTATGGAACAGTAAGTACCTTTGTGGGCAAGAGAAAGAGAAATAGTGTTCCATCGCCATTTTGGCATTCTCCTTTGTGGCATTTTCATTTGGACCCTTCGAGAGCTTCGCTGCGTATACTCTGATGTGTGCTTGATATACAATACTTGACTTTTGCTGCAACTTGGTCGTTTTGATGATAACCATGACGTTTGACGTCATCGTCTTGTGCGAGCTTAACTCCAGGCTCGCACGACATCACGTCCCGATTAGAACGATTGTCCTGCGGGAGTGCTGCAACATGGTGATTCACTTCAGCGGGGACGATCGAACTTGCGGAAGACTATGACGTGACAACTTACTAGTACACGACAATGTACTGACCTGCCTAGTTCTACATGTGCATGAAGTAGCTTGGACAGTTCTGAGACGTCGAAGAATTTGTTGGACGAACTGGAGCTACTCATTCAAAGATGTGATTTTTTATTATAAATAAAAATAATATATAAAACATAATTATTTATGTAGTTCTTGAGTTGTAAGCTGTAGCGCCCCGTTCTCCCGGTGCGGAGAGCGCGGCTAAGAAACACAAACGGTATCGTTCGATCGGGATAGATTGAATTAAGAACTCGTCCTCGTTATGGATTTGTTTCTTCGGAATCGATTCCCATATTCAGTGGACTGCGCCCCAAGGATCGGCTTAGCGGCAGAGTCAGGAGGGACCTCTCCGCTGCTATCTTTTATTGCCTCGGTTTTCGATGTCGCTTGTTGCTTTCGTGCTTTGAGTTGGTTTTGGGATTTGCTTGTTTTCCTTGAACGGTTTCGATGGTTTTCATTGTTTTCGTTCATTGACTTGCACTTCTATTCCGAGATTGGAAAGAGAGGAAGAAGTATTAATCGAGCTGTTCGTGTGCAGGTGAACGAGCAGTAGGCGGCTTGCGAGCGGAGTCGTGAAGCGCCTCCTTCCTTCTTCTTTCCAAAATCTAAGTGAGTGGCTACCAACCCGATTAGCTAGCCCTGCTTCCAGCTTCACTCCTTGCCCCGATCAAACGATACCATAATAATAAAAGAAACCAAAATAAAAGAGAATAGACTTGGTATACATGCTTGTCATTAAACTGCACGAACGATTACTCATATGCTTGCTTGTTCGTTTGGGAAAGTTCTATACATGCTTCAATTTAGTTAGAATGCATCTTCTTTCATAAATTGTGCTAAGCATGAAATACACTTGTTATGAAATAAACTGTCAGGAAGACTATGCAAAACGAATTATGTAATGTTGCTTGCCTCATGTTCACGTCGCCTCAACGCATCAACGTTAACGTATCACGAACGATTGATCACGGACAACTTGTGCACAAGGTAACGGGTTCCTGCGGACGGTCGCTGGGGCACTGGCACCGATCCGGTCCGGGCGGAACTTCACTATAGTCTCACGCTTCTGGACAAGGATAGTCTGCAGCCACCAACGCATCTTTGCTGCATTCCATCCTCGTTCAAGACTAAACGGTCCATTATGGCTTCTAGCCAGTGATCCCAACGTGTATATTTAAACCTGTTGCATACTAACTTGTGTCTTCGTGGCAGGGAAGGCAAGGTAAGTATTGTGCAGGTAATTCAGACGGTCAGGTAAAATCCACCGAACGGTGGCACGTTCATTTTCAGTAAATTCAATATGCTGCTTACTTGTAAATGAACTAAGGCAAGATAGAAACCCACAAAAATATGCAGGCTTCACTAAAATAACGTGTTGATTGGTATAGTTCGGCTAGCTCGCCTTCACCAGCATGTTTCGATATGCTGACCCTCGTTGAAACAGGTTCTCCGCACCAAGGCGAACCGAGCGAGGAGCCGAAGTCGTCTACCCGATCCAGTCCAAGCTGTTGGCGCATCTTCACCGTGCCTCGAAGCCTTTTGAAGTCCGAAGCTGCAACTCTTCATACACAAATGCAGCTCCGTGGCAAAGCGATCCTCCAGCCAGGAGGTCTTTATCGTTTTAAGTTTATAAAAGAATGTAATGTACAGGACTGCTATCTCATTTTGAGTCAACCCTTTTGTAAGCCGTTCGGCATATTAGCTGACTCGTTCAGGAGTTTGTAATAGATGTTCATTATCAATAAAGAGAACTTTTCTATGTTTCAAATTTGTGTTTCAATTTATCTGCGTACTCTGAATATGTGCTTGCTATGCAAATCATTAAAGCCTTGTGCGGGCGCAACTCCAGGCCCGCACGGCGGTCACGATTCGGGGGACGCCTCAAGTGATTCTACGGAATTGGGTCGTGACATAGTGGTATCAGAGCACAGATTCAAAGTTCCTTAGACTTCGTGCTGGAAAAGTTCCTTTAACGATCAAATTCCTGTGCGAACTCTTGAACTCGCTAGGCCAAAATGAGATACGTTCATGCAATAAGTCCATAATACATTATGATCCTAATGTAATTTACCTTCTTTGAAGGAATGGATCCAGCGCAATCTGCAGCGCAACCACCGATCGAACCACAAGAAAGCAGTTCGGGTACTTCGGGAAGCTCTCGGAGCCAACGAGGCATGTCTCAATGTCGACCCGCTTGAGCGGGTAATGCAAATGTTAGAATCGCAACGACAACGAGACGATGCTCGCCAAGCTAAGCTCGAGAGTAATCTAGAGACCCGATTCTCAGTCCAACAGAAGCAGGTCGAAGCCCTGCAACAAATTGTTCAGACTTTGGTTGCCAACCATTCCGCCGCAACAGCAGCGACTCCGGTGGAACAGCCCGTGCTTGAAGTGGAGACGCCTCAAATTCCAAGGCCGAGGGACGTGACTGCCTTCAACTTGGGCCATTTCAAGAAAGTCTGTAACACCCCTTTCAACGGGACTGAGGACCCAGTGGTAGCTCTAGATTGGCTAGCCGAGATTGAAGACCACTTCACTCTGCTAGAGGTCCCCGAAGATAAGCGCGTCGCCTGTGCGCAACTGCAGCTCCGTCTCAACGCACACGATTGGTGGGACGTGCATCGACGATCTCTCCAATTTGATCACGGAGGAGGCGATCTCGTGGACGACCTTTCGTGCCGCGTTTGAAGAGGAGTTTATACCCCCTCCAGTGCAACGTAAGATGGAAAACGACTTCGTGCAACTGAGGCAAGGCAGGATGACAGTTAAAGAGTATTCCGCCGAATTCAACCGACTCTCCAAATTCGCTAGGGCCTATTTACCTGATGCAGCGAGTCGAGCTAGAAGGTTTGAAGGTGAACTCCGTCCTGCCATCCATTCGCACGTGGCCAATAATCAGTATGGAACCATGCGTGAAGTCATGAATCACGCCCTATCGCTCGAGCCACTGTATCCTCACGTTTCCACAGGCGCTGTGCATACCTACAATCACAAACGCCAAGGCAACGATGGAGGAAATACCGCCGCAAAGCGCCCTAACCACGGCGGTCTACGAAGAGGAAACCCGGGGCAACCATGTTCTTATTGTAAGAAACCAGGGCACACAGTTGAAACGTGCCGCAAGAAACTCGGGCAATGTCTCATTTGCGGTGACTCCACCCACCGAATTCGTGATTGCCCAAACTATTCTGTTCATCACCCTTAACGGTAAGCATTGTTCTTAAGTTTCGGGACGAAACTTCCAATCGGTTGGGTAGGATGTAGCGCCCCGTTCTCCCGGTGCGGAGAGGCGGCTAAGAAACACAAACGGTATCGTTCGATCGGGATAGATTGAATTAAGAACTCGTCCTCGTTATGGATTTGTTTCTTCGGAATCGATTCCCATATTCAGTGGACTGCGCCCCAAGGATCGGCTTAGCGGCAGAGTCAGGAGGGACCTCTCCGCTGCTATCTTTTATTGCCTCGGTTTTCGATGTCGCTTGTTGCTTTCGTGCTTTGAGTTGGTTTTGGGATTTGCTTGTTTTCCTTAAACGGTTTCGATGGTTTTCATTGTTTTCGTTCATTGACTTGCACTTCTATTCCGAGATTGGAAAGAGAGGAAGAAGTATTAATCGAGCTGTTCGTGTGCAGGTGAACGAGCAGTAGGCGGCTTGCGAGCGGAGTCGTGAAGCGCCTCCTTCCTTCTTCTTTCCAAAATCTAAGTGAGTGGCTACCAACCCGATTAGCTAGCCCTGCTTCCAGCTTCACTCCTTGCCCCGATCAAACGATACCATAATAATAAAAGAAACCAAAATAAAAGAGAATAGACTTGGTATACATGCTTGTCATTAAACTGCACGAACGATTACTCATATGCTTGCTTGTTCGTTTGGGAAAGTTCTATACATGCTTCAATTTAGTTAGAATGCATCTTCTTTCATAAATTGTGCTAAGCATGAAATACACTTGTTATGAAATAAACTGTCAGGAAGACTATGCAAAACGAATTATGTAATGTTGCTTGCCTCATGTTCACGTCGCCTCAACGCATCAACGTTAACGTATCACGAACGATTGATCACGGACAACTTGTGCACAAGGTAACGGGTTCCTGCGGACGGTCGCTGGGGCACTGGCACCGATCCGGTCCGGGCGGAACTTCACTATAGTCTCACGCTTTTGGACAAGGATAGTCTGCAGCCACCAACGCATCTTTGCTGCATTCCATCCTCGTTCAAGACTAAACGGTCCATTATGGCTTCTAGCCAGTGATCCCAACGTGTATATTTAAACCTGTTGCATACTAACTTGTGTCTTCGTGGCAGGGAAGGCAAGGTAAGTATTGTGCAGGTAATTCAGACGGTCAGGTAAAATCCACCGAACGGTGGCACGTTCATTTTCAGTAAATTCAATATGCTGCTTACTTGTAAATGAACTAAGGCAAGATAGAAACCCACAAAAATATGCATGCTTCACTAAAATAACGTGTTGATTGGTATAGTTCGGCTAGCTCGCCTTCACCAGCATGTTTCGATATGCTGACCCTCGTTGAAACAGGTTCTCCGCACCAAGGCGAACCGAGCGAGGAGCCGAAGTCGTCTACCCGATCCAGTCCAAGCTGTTGGCGCATCTTCACCGCGCCTCGAAGCCTTTTGAAGTCCGAAGCTGCAACTCTTCATACACAAATGCAGCTCCGTGGCAAAGCGATCCTCCAGCCAGGAGGTCTTTATCGTTTTAAGTTTATAAAAGGATGTAATGTACAGGACTGCTATCTCATTTTGAGTCAACCCTTTTGTAAGCCGTTCGACATATTAGCTGACTCGTTCAGGAGTTTGTAATAGATGTTCATTATCAATAAAGAGAACTTTTCTATGTTTCAAATCTGTGTTTCAATTTATCTGCGTACTCTGAATATGTGCTTGCTATGCAAATCATTAAAGCCTTGTGCGGGCGCAACTCCAGGCCCGCACGGCGGTTACGATTCGGGGGACGCCTCAAGTGATTCTACGGAATTGGGTCGTGACATAAGCCTTGTGACATATTTCATTATATAGTTCTTGATGTATTAGATATAGCCATAGTGGTGTATGCTTGATTTTGATATTGATGAGTGTATTAGTATTTGATGAGTTAGTGCGAGTTCTCGGTTTAGAGTTGTACCTAGTTAGTTATGATCTTGATTGTCTCTTGTTAGATTGGTTTTGATGATCGAGAATGATATTTGACAGATTAAGATAGTATTGAATAAGAATTCGAATTTATGGAATGTATTATGCTTGATAGAAAAATCGATAAGAAGTATGTATTGAATCGTGGTTTGAGTCGGTTGGTTTGAGCTCTAAGTTGAATGCTAGATGATGTTGCAATTGAAAGTTCATTGAAAAAAAATTGAGGATGATCCTAAGGATGTAGGAATTGTATTGTTCGATGACCTAAGATAGCATGAGCTGAATTAATTTTAAGTATGGAATGAGATGATGTGATATCTGGTTTGGCAGATAGCATTGGTTGAAACATATTATAGTTTAGTGAATGAATGTTTTCCTATAGGTGCATATTTGATAAGACTGATATGTATGGAAGATCGATAGAGGTGACTCGTGTATATTATGGCTAGATGAATGACATGATTGTATAACATATTGGATTGTAGAATTATGATGTCTCGATGAATTATAAATTTTGGACGATGGATGGATTGGATGATATTATTGAAGTTTCTTGTGATTTGATTAGGTAACTCTAAGCATGCATTAATGGATATTACTTCATCTCGGCTTGGTAAATTTTTAGATTTCTTGTGATTTTGATTATTGATTTAGAGTGGTAAGATTGATAGCTTCGGAGAATTTTTAAGTCGATCTATTGTCTATAATGTAAAAATAAGATTGAAACAATTGAAGACTATGAAAGTTTTATTGATATATTGATTAATTTTAGGGTTATTTACACTAACTACCCCTATATTTTTGGTTTATAACACGGGGTACCCTTGCTTTTGAACAAATTACACTGACCACCCCTCCCTTTAGAATTTTTTTTTTAAAATATGAGTAGTTAGTGTTATAACCTTTTACTTTTATCTTAAATAAGGGTACCCTGTGTAATAAACCAAAAAAACAGGGGTACCCCGTGTACTTATAAACAAAAAATATAGGGATATTTAGTGTAAATAATCCTTGATTTTAAGTTGATTTTGACTGTACGAGTGATGGATGCATAGAGATTTAATACATGCTAAATTGGAATTGGGAAACGACTTATGATTTGTGAACGAAATTTTTGATTTGTGATTTGGTGGAATTTACCATACATATTGAGAATTTAGTCTAAGAGTTGCTTGGATTAATTTTATTGATTATGATACAAGTCGAAGATGATTGTTGGGTGGATTGACCCTATGAAGAGACCTGGTTAGATAAACTTTGCCCCACTATTTGTTGAGTTTGATTTTTATTTGCGAGATGATGTGAATTGGTTCCTTGGCTGTCTTGAGTTAGAAGTGTCTTTCCGAGTTGGATAGAGTCTCCTAGACTGTCAGATAATGTTTGACCTTAGGATATGGGATGGGTGTAAGAATTTATAGTTATTTGATGGAGATGGTAATCTTGATGTAAGTGTTGCCAACGAGTTAGCTGGTCTAGTGGTTAGGCATACGTCTCAATGTTGGGTGTTAGTAATTGGTATGATGACCTTAAGAAGAGTTGTCCAGATAAATTGCGTAGAATTGAGCTGGGATGACGAGATTGAGAGATAAGCTTAGAAAGTGATTTAGTTCTTGAAAATTTGCTAGATTGTTATAATTGGAAGATCAAGATTATATTTGGATTTTGTGGCTTGATTCTTATTGGATTGTCTTGGTGGATTATACTTAAGTTGAGGTGATGGATATATGTTCTAAATTTCTAATATGTTGTAAAAGAGCTATGAATTGAGATTGACATTGGAATATGGTATTGAGATTGACCTTGGAATATGAATTGAGATAACTCCATAGAATTGGATTAGTTGGCTTTGGTTGACTTCCTTGATGCTGAATAGAAGGTAGTATGGTGCTTGGGTAGTTTGTCTTAGTCCGTATTTGGTTCCTTGGTGTTTGTATTTGCATCTTTGGTTCGTTGTGATATCTTGCTTGGAGAGTTTGAGGAGTATGATTCTGTGCGAGGCACGCTATGGATGGAGGCAGAGGATGTTGGAGAATTGTTACAGTAATTGGATTAATTCTGGTAGTATAAGTTGTTCAAGGGATTTGGCTAAGTCGTAAGTGAGTGTGCATTGATTGAGGAATGATGGAAGTTGTGCTTAAGTGATCTTTGAAGTAATGCAAGGTGTATTCAAGTTGGATGAGAATGAAGACGCTTTGTGGAGTTTATTGAGTTCATCTATTTGAGTATTGTTTTGCAACTATGGATTGGAAGAGTAGTGCATAGGCATAAGAGGAGAGAATTGCTGCAGAGTATTGCTTGTGTGCAGAAGAATTTGCTCAAGTGTGGAAAAGAAAAAAAAGGTGTTTCATATTTGTTTTGGGCCTGGATTGGCGTGTTCAATTGAGGAATCATCATAGAAGTTTGCATCAGAGATTGAGTAAGATGCTTCCTCATTGGTCAGTTGTGTGGAGGAGTATGTTCTTTTAAGTTTCGAAGATAAAACTTTTTTTCTGAGTGATGTATTATGTAATACTCTGCACCACGCGGTGCATTGGACTGTTGGTTGGCTCGAAAGGCTTGAGTCCATGCAGAAGAAGCATGCAGAAGCATGTAAAAGCATGCAGAGATCTTGGTGTTCGAGACGAATATTTTTTTTATGGTGGATGATTTTGATCATTATCTCTTTTACCTTCACACTTAATAAAATGATATTATTAGCGTTTGTTTTTATGTGATGAGATAGTAAATGCTAAGTAAAAAGAACTAATATAGATAAAAGAGAGTACTATCATTTCTGTTAACTTGCTGCTATAGAATATAGATTATTGAACTGTTGTCTAGACTTTTATAGTGTAGAGATGCTTTTATCTTATCATATGGAATATGGTATTGTGGTTAGATTATCATATGAAATATGATACTGTTCCTATGGACAAGAAGATTACTGTATTGTTGTTTTAGAGATGGAAAAATGTGGTGAATGTTTGGGACCGTTGGCTCGCTAAGGTAGAATCCTTGGACTAGGATGTATAAAAATGTTGTAATCCCTGTAATGGAAAGTATGGAAGTACGAAATGTGGTAATAGAAAGAGTTATATTTATAGTTTCTTTACTATGTATATGTTTTATAATTTAATTGTTCACACATTTGCGTAATCATGGACAACTTCTGTACAAGATTTTTAATTCCTCAAATGATCGTCGGGATACCATAATCTGTCGACCTAGGAGGAACCTGTATAGCCACATTTGACGTATTAGGATGGGATATTGCAGGACCTTCAGTAGGGATAATTATCCGAACTGGAATGGTGCGGCACAATACGGAAAGATTCAAAATCTTTCAGAGGGACTAGCTTATTCGCCACTGAAAGATAGCCGTTTATCCTGAAATAGTGTAAAATGGCTTGTGGTGCCAATGACCTTCATATAGTTAGGCTGCATGTTAATGTCATTCTACTTGGAGGTCTATCAGATGGTTCGTATGGATGAACGCACAACACACTCATATTTTATCAAGGATAACAATTGATGCAATGACACATTTGTGACACATATTTATACTATGAATTGATAACATTGTTACATGAAAGGATGCTAAGTTGGATAAGATTCACTCTGTTAAAATATGTATATCTGTCTTTGAATTTTTTTTACCATGTATGCTATATGTTTCTGCTTATGAAATATAACTGATCCTAAGACAAGATTAGAAAAGCCACATAATAGTGTATGCTTTTTCATGATTACTATGTTGGTATAGTTGAGTGGGCTAAAGACCACCCACCAGTAGACGGTAACGTACTCACCTCCCCCAGTTCCGTAAGTGCGGTGAGTAACTTGGACAGTTCTGAGACATTGAAGAATTTGTTGGGCGAGTTGGAGCTTCTCATTCAAAGATATGGTTTTCTATTATAAATGACTTAGTGTATGAAACATCATTGTTTGTATAATTCTTGAGTTGTAAGACTTGTGACATATTTCATTGTATTGAGAGAGTGTGCTTGTAATCAAGTTGACCTTTGGCTTCGACTCGTTGTAATTTTAGTGCAATATTAACAATAAAGAAAATCAGTTTGTATTTCTTGTTTCTTTTTGACTTTTTTGCTTATTTTCGTTGCAATGAATATATTTCTAAGATGTTCTTATCGACATGTTGATCTTGCCTTGTACATTACCACCGGCCTTTGTTTATTAGGCTCTTTTGATTTTGTGTGTAGTTTAATTTCTATGATATTCTATACCTAGATTGTTCTTGGAAATTTAAAAATATATATTCTAAAAATGTCCTAGTATTTTAGTTGTAAAAGAGACTAGAATGATTTATAGCAATATGTTAATAAGTGTGTAGACTCCTATAAATGTGGGTGATCCTCTCTTATTTTGAACACAACAACCATTACAAGCTTAGTACTATTATAAAATCTTTCTTATCATTCTTATCTTCCACCAAATTCTTCTCTCTACATTTTATATCTCTTCTAATTAGTTACTTCTAGCCTTCTAGCTAGTTGACCTACCACAATTCCAACAAAGAGGTATCAGAGCGGTTGGAATATCCAACAGAGTGGTATCAAAGCTAGGTTGGTTCGAGGACGAAGTTGACAAGTGAGATGACTCCCTTCCAAGTTCTTGTCCTCAACAAGAGCAACTATGCCAATTTGAGCATTAAGATAAAATCTTTGCTAGGAGCACAAGATGCATGTGAGGTCATCGAAAAAGGCTATGTTGAGCCACAAGATGAGGCTTCATTATCTAAGCTCAAAAGGAGATGTTGAAAGCTTCAAGAAAGAGGGACATGAAAGCTCTCTTCCTTATCTTCCAAGCCGTGGATGATGATGCATTCAAATTGATTTCAAGTACAACAATCTCTAAAGAAGCATGAGAGAAACTTTAAATTTTTTGCAAATGAGAGAAGAACGTGATGAAGGTCAAACTTTAAGAGGTGAATTTGAAACTTTACATATGAAAGAGTCCAAAACTATTGGAATTTATTTTACTAGAGTTTTTGTCATTATTAATTAATTAAAAAGAAATAGTGAAAGCATGACCAACACTCGAGTGATTAAGAAGCTAAAGACTTAGAGTCCATGACAATTGAGCAACTCAATGGCTCATTACAAGTCTATGAAAGGAGAAAGAAGAAGCTAGAGACATTGGAGAACATCTTTCAAACGAAGCTCATCTTCAAGGAGAAAGAATAAAGCTTTACCAACCAAAGAAGTAGTGATTGTCGTCGAGGCTGTGGAAGAGAAGGAAGAACTCATTACAAGACATTCACCAATAGAGAAAGAGGCCAACCCTATTCTACAAGAGAACGTGGAAGAGGAAGCTTCACAAAAAAAGATGAAAACCGAAGGTATGATAAATCTCAAGTTGAATTCTATAATTGTCATAAGATTGAACATTATGCATCAGATTGTTGAAACACAACTAGAAATATTGAGGAGAAAGTTCAATACATTGAAGAGAAAATGCAAGAGAACTAAACTTTATTTTTTGCACACAAAAAAGAAGAAGATATAAAGAACATATGGTACCTTCACTTGAAGGAAAACCATATGTGTGATTGAAGGAAAACCATATGTGTGAAAGTATAAACATGTTTATGGATCTTGATGAGTTCATTGACGATTATCTCACTTTTGAACATGATCTAGAAACACCGGTGAAAGAAAAAGAGAGGGAAGAAGAAATAATACAAAAAATTGCTAGTGGAGACATTTTATCCGCCGAAGAAAGCCTGCACTAATTAGATGTCCAAGAATTAACTTATGACTTAGTTCCTCTCATGGAAAAAGAGAATAAAGACCAAGTACATAAAGAAGCACAAGAGCCTATTATGTATGTGTTGCCACCACCGTCTCGAGAATATTCTTCCTCATCATCCTTGGACGAGAGAAAAGTCTCACGCATGAAGAGCTTACCAGAAGTGTGTGAGGTAAACAAAAATCAAAATGATCTATTACTTTTTTTTTTTGTCTTTTGCCGACTGTGAACCAATAGGTTTTGAAAAAGCGACACAAAACAGGAAATGGAGAGATGCCATAGATGAAGACATCAAAACTATATTGAAGAACAACACTTGGGAGCTAGCTACATTTCCAAAGACAAAATACAATTTGATTCAAGTGGGTATACAATTCCAGGAAGAATGCTAAAGGTGAAGTCAATGGGTATAAGCATAGACTACTTGCTAAAGACTACAAGCAAAAATTGAGCATGAATTGTGAAGGGAAGCAAGGTAATCTACACAAAGTTGCGTATCGAAAGAAAGTATGCCAATATGCAAAATTAAGCTACCGATATCTTCACCAAAAAAACTGTGAAAGAAGCATTGTTCAAGGCAACAAGTTCACTTGGAGTCGAAAAATCAAGTTTTAGGGAGAGTGTTGAAAATAAACTTCATTCTTTATGAAATTAGGACTGTTATCAAACATATTGCTAATATGATGATTAAGTCATCCAAATAGACAACTTTTTCAAAAGAAAAGTTTTCGAAGCTTCTAGATCTGGTGCTTCATGTACACCGCCCACTGTTAAGTGTTAATCAATATGTAGATCCTTCTCCAAAATTTTCACAACTTGAGATCAGAGATGTGGAAACAGAGACTTTTGAGTGTGATCCTGGGTTGCGCTCTTAAGTATACGATCATCCTTTAGATAAACATGATGAGGTTCGGCATGCTTATGTTAATTTCGGACCATATCAATCTTCTCTTCCAGAGTTCCCATTATCAGGAAAACAAACACATCCACGTCGCTTTAAAAATTTTTGGTACAAGATATTTTCATCGGTAGAATATTCTCCAGCAAAAGATGCAGTTTTTTGTCCACCATGTTTTATTTTCAACAAGAAGACAGATGATCGCTACAGGTCTAATGCATTCACTATTGATGGGTTTCAAAATTGGAAGAAAGTTAATAGCGGGACTGAATGTACTTTCTTAATAAGCCACATCGGGAAAAATCCTAATTCAATACATAATGTAGCTGAACTTGCTTGTCAAGATTTAATTAAGTCATCTCAACACATTGGAAATATTTTTGAGAAGCAAACTGATGTGCAAATTGCCCAAAATAGGTGAAGACTCGCAACAGTGATTGACATAGTTCGGTGGTTAACATTTCAAGCATGTGCCTTTAGAGGAAATGACGAGAGTCGACTCTAAAAATTCTGGTAACGTCATAAAATTTATAAAGATCTTAGCTTCCTACAATGACAAGGTTGCTGAAGTTGTCTTAGAGAATGCTTCGTCACAGATCCAAAAGGAAATATTACATATCATGGCGACAAAAGTTTGGAAAACAATTCGTGAGGAAATAAGTGATGCTAAATTTTGTATTATTGTCGATGAAGCACGAGATGAGTCTAAAAGAGAACAAATGTGTCTTGTTTTGAGGTTTGTTGATAAATAAGGATTTCTGCGTAAGCGCTTCTCTAATATTGTTCATGTGAAAGACACAACGGCCGAAACACTAAAGAAGGAAATATCTACTGTTCTCTCAAATAACAATCTTAGTATCCAAAATATTCGTGGACAAGATTATGATGAGGCTAGAAATATGCGTGGTGAATGGAAGGGATTGCAGGCTTTGTTTCTTAATGAATACACATATGCATATTTTGTCCACTGCCTAGACCATTGACTTCAGCTGGCATTAGTTACTGCAGCAAAAGAAGTGCTTCTAGTTTATCACTTTTTTTATAAAGTTGAGTATTGTGGTTAATGCAGTTGGTGCTTCTTCTAAACGCCATGATGAGCTGCAAGCTATTCAAGCTAGTAATATATCACAGTTGCTTGCTAGCGGTGAGCTTGGGTCGGATACGAGACTAAACCAAATTGGTACTTTACAACGTGCTGGAGACAGTAGATGGAGCTCTCATTTTAATTCGATGTGCAGTTTAATGAAGATGTATAGTGCAGCTTATTCTGTTCTCATAGATATTGCCAATGACAAAAAGAAGACTTTCTCAAAGAGGGGAAGCAAATGCAACATATAATGCAATGATGTCTTATGAATTTGTGATTATTTTGCACGTTATACGCGAGATTATGGGAATTACTGTTGGTTTATGTTAAGTTTTGCAAAATCAAGCTCAAGATATATTAAATGACATACAATTAGTGAAAACTATGAAGACACTGATTCAAGATTTTAGAGATGATGGTTGGATGGTATTTCTTGCAAAAGTGGCATCCTTTTGCAGGAAACACAATCTTGTTATTCCTGACATGGGTGCGTGGTATGTTGCTGGTATAAGTGCTCGACAGAAGAAAGATAACAGTTACAGTTGAACATCATTACCGATTTGACATTTTATGCAACGATAGATGGTCAATTGCAGGAACTAAACTACCGGTTCAATGAGCACACAATGGAACTCTTTATTCTAAGTTCAGCTTTTGAGCCTGAAGATGCATACAGATTGTTTAATGTTGATGACATATGCACCTTAGTAGATAGGTTCTACCCAAAAGGTTTTAGTAAACAAGAAAAGATTCTTCTAAGATATCAGTTGCATCATTACGGTATAAATGTACTAAAAGATCCTGAATTACAGAACTTGTCAACAATTTCATAACTTTGCCAGGGATTGGTGAAGACGAAAAAAGTAAAGATTTTTCCTTTGGTAATTCGTCTTATTTTGACTCTTCCAATTTCTACAGCAAATAAGGAAAGGGCTTTTTCAGCTATAAAATTAGTTAAATACAGACTTCACAATAAGATAGAGGATGACTTTTTTTGCAGATAATATGATTGTTTATATTGAAAAAGAAATTGTAGTTCAGTTCACCAATGATTCGATAATTGACAATTTTGGTAAGATGAAAACACGTCTGAGTGCAACTTAATCGAAAATAGAATTTATTTCAAGTACTTAATATTTGCATGTTTTTATCTTTAGTTTTTTTTAATATGTCGAGCTATTATACTTTTTAGTTATTCCAACCTTTCAAATGTTATATGCTATTAGTTTGAATGATTCGTCAATTTTTTTTAGTTTGAATGTACGACCTCCACACCCCCCCCCCCCCCCCCCCACACACACACACACACACCCTAAAATCTTGGATTCGTCCCTGTTCATTGAGCCCTTTTAGTTTTTTGTTTAGTCCAATTTTTAGGATGTTCTATACCTAGAATGCTAATTTTAAAATATATGTTCTATAAAAGTTCTAGTATTATAATTGTAAAAGAGTTTAGAATAATCTATAATAATATTTTAATAAGTGTGAAGACTCTTTCAAAAGTCCTTTAAATACGGATGCTCTCCTCCCATTTTAAATACAACAAGCATTACAAGCTTAGTGGTATTATAAAATTTCTTTCATACCATTCTTCTCTTCCACCGAATTCTTCTCTCTACATTTTTCTCCCTCTCATACAACAACCTAGCTAGTTGACCTACCACAATTTTAACAAAGTGGTATCAAAGCGGTTGGAATATCCAACAATTTTTCAGATAATCCTAACTTTGAAACCTTCTGAAGTGAATGGCAATTATTAAAAAGTCTAAAAGGTTAATGATATGAGCAATTTACAGATATGTATACACGATTGCACGTTGGTTTTATTTATGTTAATAAGTTTATTTAGTTTAATCCATCCTGATCCTGATGAGAATTTGCAAAGGATTAATTATAATATGTAAATTCCTAATCCTAAATATTAGGTTATAATGATGTCATTAGAGAGTTAAGTAATGATCTTTTTTTTGGTCTTCGACCAGTTTAATTAGATCCCTAGAATGTTTAAGTATGTTGTGTACCCACCCACAAAGCGTACAGTTTTAAGTGGCTCTTTATGGAACCTCCATCCTGTATTTTGGATCAGCTACAGGCTGAATCCACTCTATCTGACTAGTTTATAATGAAGATACTCCTTGTCTCACAAAAAAAAAAAAAAAAAAAAAAAAAAAAAAATTACTCGCATATTGTTCTACAACACATTTGATGTTAACGATGTCGGCTACCAGCATGGTTTTGTTGTGTACCTAAAAGAGACATGTTACAAAATGTCGGCAATAAGTTTCAACTATATGTTGTTTCTATTGGAATATATTGCCGACATTTATAATGGAATATATTGATTAATTAGTACTGTTTCTGTAATATATTCCAAATTGTTAGAGATATATAAACTATATTTGATCTGTACTAGTTTACTCTTTTATCAACCGTTAATATCTTAATCACAATGTAAATTATAAGCACTTTTACATATCTAACATGTAGATAGTACTGGTCTCATAAGTATCATTTCATATTAAACTATATTTATTTATAATACTATATAATAGGAAAAACTCAAGCTTCACCGGAAAACTTTTCTTTCCAAATATATGCTTGCATATGTTTATCAATTGATATTATTTATTAAATTAATAGAGACAATTAGGTAATTATAAGAGTTATTTTTTAGTCTTTCTAAGTAGTGTTAATAAGTTAGAATAATTATAACAACTGTGTTTTAGTTTACCTAATAATATTATATGAAATATGTGCAACGCATGTACTACCGGTAAGGTGTACTTATCGTGAAAGTGTCAACCCTACAGCATGGAGAGGACCATTGAGCGTTATAAGTCACATGCAAAAGAGATGAACCTCAAGCACAGAGAAGCAGAAGACAACATTCAGGTAGTAACTCCTCTGCTTACTAATTAATTAACTCAGGTGTCTTGTTTTTGCTTGTAGCTGTCCTCTTATAATTTACTTATCAGGGTTTTCAATTGCAATATATTTGCTTTCCACCTGAACCAAATGTTAGTTTAGGTGATATTTGAAAGTACCACACAGTTCTAACAGTTCTGTTTGAGCTAGGTATTTCATTTCAGGAACCTTTTCCTTTTCCAGGATTAGCGTATTAGTTTATATAACTAGTATTTCATTTCAGGAACCTTTTCCTTTTCCAGGATTAGCGTATTAGTTTATATAACTATCTGCTAAGTTGCAGCAACAAATTCCCCTATAGCCTGATTTGTGACCTTGGGTGTAAACACTTGGATGCCTTCCAATTTGTTAATCTCCACCACATCAATCTTTCTTTTTCTACTCTGGTGGGAAAGTGAATCGGGTGGATAGGAGAACCATTATTTTTCAATTTTCTTTGGAAATTATTTTTTCTCCTTATTTTCTTTGACATCCAATCATAAAAAATGAATCACTTTTCTTTTCTAAGGCTATGATTTCGTAAACCAAATATGGTCTAAGGGTATGTTTGAAAACTCGTTTGGGAAGGAAAATAAAATTTTGGGGGAAAGAAAAAAAAATGGAAAAAGGTAAAACGAAAGTAAAGTTAATTTTCTCTTTCCTATTCTGGACGACGTAAAAGTAGAAAAAGAAAAAGTGAAAAAATAAATTTTATTTGCAAAATAAAGATATAATTATTATTTAGTTATTGTTTTATCTTAAATCAAAATTTATACTTACCTTTTTGCGGGATAGTTGGATAAATTCTTCCCAAATCTTCTTATCTCTCCATTTTTTTTTCCACATTTGGGAAAAATAATTCTAGTAGGTTCTACATAATTTTTTTTCCTATGATTTTTTTGTCTCCAATTTTCCTCCCTTTTTTAAACATCTTCGTCTTTGATTTTTTTCCTATATTTTTCTCTGATTTTCTTTTTCATTTTCCTTCTTTCTTAAATATGTAAATAGGATAGTTTGCAGTATCGCCTGATACCGATTCGATACCGATACAGTTTGGCATGTTCCGATCCGATACTGACCGATATCCGATATTGACCGATACCGACATTAACGATCTCTTTTCCCGTCAATTCGACAAAAAAAATTGAATAAAAAAGACCAATTAGTAAGGATGTAAAAGAATAGTAAGGTTGTAAAAGCATATAAAAGCGAAAAACTTATCTATTACTTGTAAATCAATCGACAAGGGCGATTACTATTTCTTTCAATTTCAAAAATACTAGGAAACAATACTGAAAATACTTAAAATTATGCATTAATGTTTCAAATATATTTTCTAAAATGTTAATACTTTACTAATAGTTATTTGCTTTTCGATACCAAAAAAATGATACTTTGATCCGAAACCGTCGATACTACCGATATCGTCGATCCCCATACTCATAGGAATAGTCCGATACCGATTTCGATACTGATACTTTTGGAGGCTTGGACAAAAAGCTCGATTGGTTAGGTTCATATCTACTCAATTACTTTCTTATATAGAACTAGTTATGTGTACGTGCATTATACATACGTAAAAAATAATAATATAAATTTATTATAAATATTATAGTTTCTAGAAATTGAACTCGGACAATAAAGAAAAATGTCTCCCACCTTAACCACTTGAGTTAGAGTTGTTTAGTTATAATTTAATTATATTTGGTAATTAAATAATCAAATATTTTTGTTGAAAGCACCAAATTTTAACAAAATTTTACTGAGAATACATTGTTTCAAAAAACTACAAAAAGTGCATTGGAACTTCATTTAGACGTAACTTGAAAGTAATAATTAATGAAGCTAATCACTGATTAGCCCAAAATAAGAACCAACCAATGACTTGAAAAATAAATATATAAAATAATAGAAATGTCCTACAGAAGGACGTTTTTCTGTCCTTTCAAAGGACGTTTTCCTTAGCCGGAGGGACATGTCATCTTTTGAAAGTTAATTACCAGATAATCAATCCGCTGCCAGACTGGGAGGGAGGGAATTTAATTGACAATGGATTTACCAGGTTAGGGAGGGAATTTAATCACCAGATTGGGAGGGAGGAAATTTAATTGGCAGCGGATTTGCCAATTTAATTACCAGCCTGGTATTTATGGTATCGACGCGGTTCCAAAAGTCATTTTTCTCTTTATTATTTTTTTATTTAGCAGTCTAAAATAATTAACATTTTTCTCTTTATTTTTTTTATTTAGCAGTCTAAAATAATTAGTGAGTGCAGTGATTAGTGAAAAATAGATAGAATTAGTAGGAAACGCGAAGGGCATTCCAGTACACTCTTTGTAATTTTTTGAAACTATGTGCTCTCAGTAAAATTTCGTTAAAATTTAATACTTTCAACGAATTTTTTTTGTTAAATAATTAATTATTTTTAAAATAATTAATGAAGTATTTATAAACAGTTTAGATAGCTCAATTTTAAACCGTTTTCAATCCATATCTTGTATTAGTAGAGACAATGAGTGAACTAATTCACTAAATGCTCCGCTAAGGAGAAATATTCTCAAATTCCGAAGAGGTAGTGTGTAACGTGCAAAAATGAGATGTGTTGTAAGTTGTACAACAACATGGTTGAAAGTTAATGCATTTTCTAGAGTCTTCTTTTACTACGTGGTAAACAAGAATTCTAGAGTCTCCTAATTTTAGATTAGTAATTTGTTTGGTACTCCTTTGTGTTTGGTAAAAAGGATGAAAAAGAGAAAATATTCACTTTTCTTTGTTTGATATGGTATAGAAGAAAAAATAAAAGAAAGAAAAAATATAAATTTTACCATTTCTATTTTCAACGAAATATTTATTTACCATTTGATTTTATGAATAACTTTTAAATAATATAATTCATATGAAGGTATAATTATTAATTAATATAAAAATGTAATTTTTTTCTACTTTTGAAAGGATTAAATTTTTTAGTTTAGAAGAAAAAATCAATCTCTCAATTTCTTAGACTTCTCCTTTACTGCTTGTTTTAGAAGAATTCTAGATGTTTTCAGTATACACTATAAATAGATATCACTGATGCAATGTGCAATCACTGAAAAATAAAGAACAAAAAAATAAATAAAGAAATCTTCATCCTTCATCAAATCTTATGTGCATTTGAGCACTGCCGTAGCATCCCAATACAACTTATTCAATTCCTTTCCCCTTTCCCTTTCCCTTTCCACTACCACTTCTACACCAAATATCCCAACATATTATGGTATCAGAGCCGCCCCCATATTTTGGTATCAGAGTCGTGTTCAGACTATTTGGCGTGTTTCTTCATCTATCCCAAGACATGTCGTCTGCAACAGTCCTGTGATTCCAGTTTTTTTCCGGTGAAAATTATGACTTCTGGATGATCAAAATGAAGACCTTATTCTTGTCTCAAAATCTATGGAGCATCAGCGGGAAGTTGAGAATGAAGTCGACTTAAGTGATGCCGAGAAGGAGAAATCGGTGAAGAACAGGAGGATGAAGGATGCCAAGGCGCTCTTGTTCATCCAACAAGAGTATTCGAGACAATTTTTTGAAGAATAATTGGAGCTACTGGCGCCAAAGAAGCACGGGAGACTACAAAAAGAGTGCCAAGGAGATGCCAAGGTAATAGCCATTAAACTTCAATCTTTAGAAGGAAATTGGAGAATCTCAAAATGAAGGAGTCTGAAGGTATGGAATATTATTTTTTTCTAAAGTTATTGAAATTGTAAATCAAATGAGATGTGAAAAAAAAAATATTTGACCATGTCTTTGAAGAAAATTGACTTTGATTTTTAACCATATCTTTGAAGAAGAACAAATTTTTGAGAAGATGGAGATATAAAGAAAGATATATTTGACCATAACTTTGAAGAAGATTGACTGACCTTTGACCATATCTTTGAAGGATAATATTGGATTTCTAAGTCTACATAATATTGGCGCCAGTAGCTCCAATTATTCTTGTGGCGAAAGAATATTCTAAAAAATCAGGTATTGATTATTATGAACAGTTGCTCCAGAAGCAAGATTAGAAACCATTACCCTTATTGCTTTGGCTGCAGAAAAGAACTTGTTTCTTTATCAACTTGATGTGAAATTTTCTTTTCTAAATGGTGGTTTGAGTGGAGATGAATATATGTAGAGCAGCCACAAGGATTCATTGTTAGGGGGAGGAAGAAAAAGTGTACACTGAAAGAAAGCCCTTTATGGACTCAAGGAAGCGCCTCAAGCATGGTACAGTCAAATCAATGGATATTTTGCCAAAATAGATTTCGCAAAAAGTGAGAGAGAGCCTACTGTGTATGTCAAAATCGAAGGTATGACTGGTAAGTTAATGGTCTCATTATATGTCGATGACTTAATTTTTACTGGAAGTAGTGAAAAGATGATCGAAACTTTCAAGGCTGACATGATGAGGAGCTATAAAATGAATGATTTAGGCTTGCTGCATTATTTTCTTGGATTAGAAATAAATCAAGAAGCTGAAGGAATTTTTATTTCTCAGAAAAAGTATATTGAGAATGTTCTTAAAAAATTCAAAATGTATGGATGCAAGACTGTTACTACTACTACTCTTCAAGTCAATGAGAAGTTAATAAGAGAAGATATGGCACAAAAACCTCGGCATAGGGTTTTTTGATATTATCTCCCGTTAGATGGGAGATATTGATATTACTCTCCTGTTAGATTAAAAGTTGAGAACATCTTCCTGTAAGTGTCGTTAAAATTTATTAGCGACACTTTCAAAACTTATTAGCGACACTTACGGGAGGGTATTCTCAACTTTTAATCTAACATGTGGGTAATATCAATATCGTCCATCTAGCAGGGGGGTAATATCAAAAACCCCGGCATAATATAACGCTGATGCTTCAACTTATAGAAGCCTGATTGGTAGGCTCTTCTACGTCACGGCTACTTGGCCGGACAATGTTTCCAGCAAGTCTACTTTCCAGATTCATGCAAAATCCTAGTCAAGTTCTTCTTGGAGCAGCAAAGAGAGTCCTACGTTATGTACAAGGAACTCTGGATTATGGAATCTCGTATGGAGTATCAGAAGACCCCAAACTAATTGGGTATACTGACAGCGATTGGGCTGGTTCAGTGATGACCGAAAGTGTACCTCAGGCTATGCATTTTCTTTTGGAACGGGTGTATTCTCACGGGCTACAAAATAAATGTTGCTCAATCTTCAGCAGAAGTAGAGTATGTTGCAGCAGTGAAGGCAACATCGGTTACCAATAATTCTTGAAGATATTGGTTTGAAACAAGAAGAAGGTACAAAATCTATTTTGATAACAATTCTGCCATTGCCATTGCGAAAAAAATCAAATAACCATGAAAAAACAAGACACATTGCGATCAAATACTACTTCATCAGAGAAACAAGTTGAAAGAGGAGAAATACAGTTGAAGTATTGCAGGAGTGTTGAAAGTTGATGCATTTTTCTAGACGTTTCTATTACTACTTACAAGAACTCTAAGAGTCTTCTCTAATTATAGAGTTCTTTACTGCTTGTTTTACAAGAACTGTAGATGTTTCACTGTACTCTATAAATAGAGATCAATGATGCAATGTAACTGACAAAAAGAAAAAGAAATCTTCATCCTTCTTCAATCTATCGTGTATTAGAGCATTTCCGTTGCATTTCAATACAACTTATTCAATCCCATTCCTTTTTTCACTACAACTTCTACACCAAATATCCCAGCAAGCATATGTTAGCCAACTGTAGTCCTTTTAGTACCTTGAGATTCAGGAGGATCTTCTAATTGTTTGATGCCATGGAAACCCCTTTGGGGTGACCAAATTTCCTCACTTATCATAATATAAACAATTGGAGTATGGATGATTGGCAGTTTTTGCTTAATTGTGTAGGCTCTTTTGACACATGATCTAAGACACGTGGCTACAACATTGTAATCTCTTCACTTAATATTGAAAGTGGGTTTTAGCTGCAGCTATGTAAGCAAGAAGCAGCTAGTGTGGTGAAGGAGATCGAGCTTCTTGAAACATCAAAAAGGTTACACCTCCACCCCCCTTTTTTTTTACTTTCATTTTCCATACTTTCTAGGATAAGTAGAGGATATTTCTCCAATTTTATGTGGAATCATGTCATTGCTGAATCTGCAGGAAGCTCTTGGGGGAAAGCTTGGAAACATGTTCTACCGATGAACTGCAAGACCTAGAGGCTCAGCTAGAGAGAAGCCTTGGCAACATCCGAATAGGGAAGGTAAATGATGCTTATAAATCTGATCGTTCCTGAACCATCAACTTAAACATATTACACCGCCTGACATTGCTTTATCGTACTCGTTGCAGGAACATATGCTGACCAAGCAGATTGCTCATCTTAAGGCAAGGGTAAACTACTATGGACTACTAAAACTGTGTCAAGTAGGATGAATATATAGATTGTCCATTTCTGCTGATACAATGTTTTCTGTTCTTCTAACTACATTCAGGAGAATATGCTATTGGAGGAAAATGCAGCATTAGAAAGACAGGTGTGAAACTGAACTTACTAAACATAACCTTATTGTGCATCCATACTGAATCAATTACTAGGTGTTAACTTCATATCTACAACTAATTAGATCAATTGTTTCCATCTGAAGTGGAAGGGAGAGTGTCTTTTACATTCAGAAGTTTCAGAAGAAGCTGCCCATGTTGATCATACCAGCCAGCATACGGAGGTCGAGACAGATCTCCATATTGGATTGTTAGGAAGAGGAAGAACTCAATGTTTGTTGCAAGCTTAAGTTAAAACATTCCAATAATCCGAAATTGTGTGTAAATCTATTCAAATAATGCGTAGATGTGATCATATTGATGTATAGTAAATAATTATTGATGCAGTAATGGTTATTAGTTTTCATAATTGAAGATAAGATAAATGTATGTAGATGAACCAATTGTTTGGTACAATGTTGGTACTTTCCAACAACTCTTGTTGTTGGAATCCCTAGCATGTTCACAATTTGTAATTCCTGTGTGAAGCTTTGAAAGTTGCAAAAATAACCTATTTGCTGTCCCCTTGTTTGCTACTTTGTAATTTGAGTTGCTATTGTATAGAACTGTTGGTAATGTTGGAGAGTAAAAGATTAAAAAGATTTAAGGAGTTCTTTAGTAACTTTGATAGAAGAAGAGAAAGAAATTTCTGATATGAATGTAGGATAACCTCACAAATGGAATTACTATATCATATATATACAAGTAGCAATTAGACTAACAATAGATTACAATATGATCCTAAGAGATCATCAAGAGATAAGGATATCTCTAGTTAGTTGTAGTTGGCACAATCAATAGCTAGTTGCAAACTAATTGTAACACTTTTCGTTGAGTGTACACAACTCAATAAACAATCTATATCAATATTCAGGAATGATCAACATGCGTATTCAGGGATGATTAACATCAATCTTTAGGCAACATATTAACGCAACATATTAATGTGAGTTTATGGGGGACATATGGATGTAGATGAGCTTCGTCAAAACTTTGATTCAAAAAATCTAGTGAAAAAAAAATCGTTTACAGAAGAAAAAAGTGAGCTTATGTCGATATGTACCTTCTTGATGTAGAAATATCTAGAGATATGCCAATTTCGACGTTGGTGCCTTGTTAAAATCTTCTTAGGATGCCAAAATCTAGTAGAAAATGTTCTTAAGTTAGTAAAAAGAGTACACTAAGGTCAAGTGAGTATACTTATGGATACTCTTCATGATGTCCATATTATCCAAAATACGAGTGTTGTAATATAGTGAATTCCCACAATCCGATGCAACGAGCATTCTTTTGGAAAGTGAATTTCAACTGGGATTTTGTGAATATGTCAGTCAAGTTATCTTAGGATCAGATCTGTTTGACTTTAATATTTTGTTGATGTTGTTGCTCATGTAAGAAGAAAAACTTCTGCACAATGTCCTTTGTATTATCTTACTTGATGTAGCCTTTCTTCATCTAGTCGATGCAAGTAACGTTGTCGTCATATATATTTGCTTGGACATCATTGATAGAATAGAATCCGCTCTCCAAATATACTCAATGACAACACACAACCATATCCATTTCTGGATGACAACATGAAGGATGATGAGCTTATCATGATTTGAAAAATGACGACCAAAATTTATTTTGTAGAGTATCTTAATTGGTAAAGACAACCATTTTGAGATCTAGCCTTTTGCTTATTAGAACAGAACAACTAGAGGTTAGTATTCGGTTTCAACCAAACTGAAATAGTCAAAATCGAATAAACTGAAATTATAAAAAATCTAAAACCGAAACTGAACCAAAATTAGCCAAAATCGAAACTAAACCGTACCGAATATGCTATTCAGTTATTCGGTTTATTCGGTTAGACTATTATTATTTTTTAATGGATCGGACCCTAAGATGAACTCGTGGTTAAATTATATTAAAAGTTATAATTTTATACACAAATTTGTTGTATTTTAAAATTGTGTCCAAAGTTGGACTTCGAA